>JBCAUG010015246.1:0-10940 GCA_038406175.1 Haplosyllis leylae
GCCATTGAGATCAATAGAAATCAGAACAAATTGATATATCGCTAATGTCCGAATCGCTGGAACCTCCTTCAGGGTGTCTAAGCTCAAATCTCAAATCTCACAATTTTCTTGAATATTCAGCAATGTAGTACTGAACATTGTTTTTTTTTATATTTGAAGTTTTTTTCCAAATCAAAATATGTAAAAACTAACAAAAACGAGAAGAGGATATAAAGGGTGAAAAGGGAAACAAAAAGTGTCTATTTACACAAAACGTGATGTGAAAGGACGCTGCTAGTTTCTGACGTCAATTGTTTCACTGACGTTACGTCGTTGACGACGTTGTAGACTGCGGAGGATGTACTCATCTCAGAGATCTTTAATACTCTGTGGATTTGTAATCTTTTTAGTAGTTTCCATGGTAGCTTTTCAGAGCCCACTAAGAGTTTTGGCGTCTGAGAGCAACAATCAAGAGAAAACGTCGAATAAAAGCGCTGAACCGAATGAGAAGGAATCGGAAGATCAGTTTTTCAGGTACGTTACACTTTCATGACGCATGCGACATTTTACGCCAAACTGCCCTTCAGTGAATTTCCTGGCTTAATCGCGTTCGTAAGTATTTACTCACTCATTGTGGCTTCCCAGTTTCTTGCAGACAACATTTTCATTTTTGTAAATAAACAAACATCGTATAAATAGTGTATGTTAAAACCAAATGGTGTGAACATGATATTAAACGAAAATTCCTTATATTTTATTTATTTCTGTGAAGGCCCGTTCACACTGTGCGATTTGCTTTTGTTTATAAAGTACTGTATAAGATGTTGTCGCAGTTGCATTGTTCAAACACTTCCATTGAATTCTGTACAACCCATTTGTTGTGACAAGAGGAATCGCAGTCGCAATCTGAAAAAAAACACACAGTGTGAATGAGCCTTAAAAGATGATTTGTGAAAAAGGAAGACCATTAAAGACCTTTTGTGTTCCTATTGCCATAAGCTTAAATGTCACGTGGTCTGATTTTGTAGTTACATCAAGAGGAGCAACACGTACACGTGTCGAACCAAAATGAGGCTGGGGAGTGGGTGGGGTGGCTGGAACATGTGTCTGGATGAAGCATTCCGACCAAAGCAAAACGACTCTCTCTTCTATTCGTTTGGGTAAGTTTTCACTGACCAGGAAGGCACAGTAATGTTTTAACAGGTGTTTGTCTTATTACAAAGGGGGTAGGATACATCCTGTCCTTGGCCTTCCAAACGGAAGGGGAGAGGTACCTGACCATATGACCCTACACCCCATCCCTCCATGGTAGGTCTGGTCCAGAGTCGGAGGTACCCTGGCCAGACTTGACCAGGGGCCTGACCTAACCCCCTCTCCCTACTGGCTAGGTCTGGTCTAGCATGGTAAGGAAGGAGGAGAGGGCGGCGACCAGGATTGCGTCGTAAAGTTAATGGGAGGCTGTCTTGTACATTGGAATTTCAGTCTTCGAACTAAGATCACAACACAGCAGTGACGGGTCCAGGATTTCCAGACAGGGGCGCCAACATATTATTTGGCAAAATGTTTGCCAAATACTGTGTGAAAATTAAAGAATTTGAACACAGAGGGGGTGGCGCACGTCCCTGGCACCCCCCCCCTCCCCTCGCATTAGATCCGCCAATGCAAAGTGACAGTGTTGCAAGGAAGCTACAAAGGAAATGTAACAAAAACAGAAGGACAAGAAGGGATTTAACTAACCCAATTGTTGCCATGGTTTCAGTATTGCTAATGATTGGTCGTTTGATGACACAGCAGCCAATCAGTTTGGAGCAACAGTCAGATCCTTCGACCCCACGTGAGTGACATTTTTCAACTTAATCAAACCCATCGAAATTAAATTGGTACTTGAAAGAATAGGACAGTCCGAGCCAATTGTCCTCAAACTGCTACTAGAATTTGTTACTCAATATGTACAATTTAACTGTTAAGGTCTGTTTACACTTAACGTCTGCGTTTCCATCAACGTCAGTGTTTGCGTAAACTTTTGTATTGAGTGAACTGTGATGTAAACGCACGTGCAGAGAATAGGTTTAAACTCCATTCTCTTCAAGCATGTTTGCATCACCATTCACTCAGCACAAAACTTAACCCAAACTTTGACGTTGACGCAAACGAACACGTTAAGTGTAAACAGAACTTTAATTTGGATTAATTATAAATCCCATTTGTTTGTAAAGAATTAAGGCTAAGCCTCACAGACGAGCCTCTGAACGAGGGGAGATCCAGTTTTATCACGTAGGGTTAACCGGATCCACCGAACGCAACGCCACTACCGAGCATCTGTATTCAGTTCCGGTGCTGCACGAAATACTCGATCAGAGGGTAAGGTTCGGTTTACACTGAGCTCTTAGCGATGGCGTTAGCGTTAGCGATGCAAAATCTTCTCAGCGGACATCACTAAGAAATGGGTAGAAAAGCCACTTTTAACGATGTCTGCTAACGCTAAGGTTATCACTAATGCTCAGTGTAAACGGACCCTAAGACAAGGTTCGAGACGTAGCATCAAAGCCTGAAGTCAGAAAACCATTGCTAAATGTTACTCTTTCAGGGTCCTGAAAAAAAAAACATTGAGGCTTTTCTTTTTCAGCGTGTTATTGACTACTTGAAGTTTGATGTAGACGGATATGAGTGGGGAGTCGTACAGGATCTCATACAATTCTCTTCATTGCGAGAAACAATCAAACAAATAGGATTTGAAATCCACACCAAACACATTGTAGCCTGCGGGACAACTCCGGGGTTTCAGGTAACAAATAAAACCATGGTTTTGATTTTTACTAAGAATCGAGTTTTCCGGAATTTGAAACGTCTGAAATTATTAGGATTTTCGTAATGTTATTGATATTTTTCTTGTAGAGTCTGTAATTTAGAAAATATAGTGACAAAACTGTAAAAAGGCAACTTTATGTGATGAGATATTGGTTATTTCACTACATTTTCTAAATTTCCTTCTGAATCTACATTGTGACATTACCCACGGAAATCTAGACATAGGAATTAAATGTTTTCTTGAAAAGTTTTGAATTTTGACATTTTCTGCCAAGACAACAAGTCATGAGTTCGGTTTGAATGTAACCCATGGTATGATAAGTAGAGCAGTGCGGCAATTACGCTCGAACAATTAATGATCTCCAGCAGGTATCACCATGACCTCTAGTTGAACAATGGTTTTACTTCAATGACCTTGAGGCGATGTCACTGTCATTTGTATCTAATAGAACCATGGTTTTATTTCAGTGTGTAATAGAATATGAGAGATACACTCGAATCCTTAATGACCTTGAGAGTGTGTCACAGTGACCTTGTGTCTAATAGAACCATGGTTTTATTTCAGTGTGTAGCAGAGTACAAGAGGTACACTCGGATCCTCAATGACCTTGAGAAGGTTGGATTTAAGAGGTGGTATTATGATATTAATTTAAACTGCGGTAGATTGAAGAAATGGTTATCTCAACCCTGTCACTGTATTAATGTTAACTATGTAAATAGTAAATTTATTAACGTCAAATAACACTGGCGTCAAATGTTACGGTAGCAGGGGCGGATCCAGAACTTGTCCTAAGAGGGGGCACCAACCCCAGCCAGGCGCACCTTCCGAATATATTAATAAAAATTTCCAACAAACTGTATGAAATTAAAGAAATTTTGGTCCGTGGAGGGGGGTCCGGAGCGCCTCGGTAGATCCGCCATTGGGTAGTGTCCAAATTAAGATTGTAAACATCTGGATTCATTTTTTCGTTCATTTATCTGCATAATGTTTTGGAGTTGAGGCGAGAGCTGCCAGTGCAGGAATAAAACTGAGGGGCAAATGGAAAAGAACTGCAAAAAATGTAGTCAAATGATAGTTTATTTGGGTTTATTTGTATTAATGTAGCGCAAAAATCATTGAGTAATAAAGCTCAATTGTTTCTAATCATTATGAAAAAAAACCAGATTGTACAGTGACTGAAGGTATGCATGTTCTTTAAGGATAAACTACATGGCATTTCAATCATGTGGTGCTGTAGAGGCACAAAAACCCCATTAAATATCTTTACTTGCTGCAATAAACGTTAAATACTGTTTGTCAAAAATGTTACATTTATGCTGCTGTTTAATTCAAGGAAATCTTTGACACTATCTCCTAAATAATTTCAATTAGTTGTTATTTGCCACATAACAGTTTTTTTTCACAATTTCACAAAGAACTTCTCCAACACTTCGTTTTTTCCCGACTATTCTCTTTCCCCGGCTGGGTTGCCTCCTTCCCCAGCTGTTTGCTCTCTCTCCCCGGCCGGGAGTCCGCCCTCGCCGGCTGGGTTGCCTCCCTCCCCGGCTGGCTGCCCTTCCTCTCCGGCTGGCTGCCCTCCCTCCCCGGGTGGCTGCCCTCCCTCCCCGGCTGTGTGGCCTCCCTCTGCCGTTGCCTCTCCCTACTCTCCCGCAGGCGGCCGTTCAGTCCGGACGGGGCCCAGTCCCCACAGGTCGGCATATCATCCGGAGCGGGCGACATCTCCGCACGTTCTCCTACCTACAAAATATAATAATTGTGCTTGATTCTCCGCGCACAACAAACACAACCGAGCGGTGAAGCTGATGGAGCACTTCCAGGGTAAAGTGCTCACATGAACTGGTCTTCTTGTTTCATATAAATCCCATGTGTTTCCAAAATTGTCTGTAAAATCGCTTAGGGAAATTGCATTCAGGTCCGCTCACTCTGATTACGTTTATTTGCGTTAATTCGCACTCGCTACAAAACTAAAGGCGTGAATAGGCCTTAACGTTCCATTTACTGTTTTAAAAAAAAGCCTCATTTGCTGACCTGAAAAAAGCTCTATTTACTGACCTGAAGAACCAGCATCTGGCCTGTATCCGCGTGCTCATCCACGTGACAATGCATCAACCAATAGCCTGCAAGATAGACAGCCGACATAGCATCTCTTTTGAAAAATCAGAGCCCAGAATCCAAGCAGATCACTTCTGGTCAGACTTAAGAAAAAATGATTATGGTAATACTCATCTAAATTGTGACTAGACCCTAACCTGGATTATCGGCGACGATTCGGGCGACCACGGCTCCGGCAGGGGGCACCAGTATGGTGTCCCTATAGGTGGCGTCCTGGAGCTTCAGTGGAATCTCTCCGTTCTCGTACATCTCTTTGATCTCATGGAACTTTATCTCGTTACCCACCAGCTGCAAATAAGCGAACACCCTACTCACAAAAACGTCCTTCTTCGGGAAATCTCAGTGTAACCTGTCCGGGGAGGAGGCCCGTATCCTTGTGTCCTGTCTGGGAGAACCGCAGTCCTGTGTGTGAAGGGGGTACTTTTAGGTCCTGTCCAGGGGTACAAATTCCCCTACCCCTGGCTACAGGCCTGAAAGGGGTACCCCCTCCCTCACTACAGGCCTGACTGGTATGCTCCCCCTCTCCGAAAGGATCTGGGACCAGAGATCATGGGATACACCTCCTTGTTAATAGACACACTTCAATGAAAACATTACTTTCCACATCCTTTAGATGCGGGCGGTAATAATGGGCTAGTCCAAAAGCAGTGGAATACCTACACCATGACGGACTGGTCCAGAAACAATTGAACACCTGTCATGAAATGGCTATTCCAGAAAAAAATGAAACACCTGTATGATGAAAGACATGATTTACCTGAATCTGAGCCAGGACTCGGTAGTGGTAACCATGGAGATGGATTGGGTGACTAAAGGCAGTAGTACCGAGATTTGTCCAGACTAAATCCACCACATTGCCAAGGGCAACCTTCTCTACGTTGGTACTGTAACAACGGTTTATCAGACACTCGTCATTATCGATTGTCGTGACGTTACAGATCGTGCCTGGATCGATTTCATCGAACTGAGTGACGAAGGGGGACTTGGGTTCTGTGAACTAAATTTTAACACATGTTAAGGTGATTTCTTAAAAAAACGATTCTCCAAATATATTTGGTCAATTGCTTGAGAACATGAAAGATTTACTACCAATAAGTGGAGAAATATACTCTTAGAAAATATTAAGTTTCCATTGAAAATGTTCAGTGAATCCACCACATGTTTAGGAAGTGTTTCAGATTGAACCAACCACGTGATTAGGAAGTATTTCAGACTGAATCCACCTCTTGTTTAGGAAGTGTTTCAGACTGAATCCACCCCGTGTTTAGGAAGTGTTTTAGATTGAATCCACCCCGTGTTTAGGAAGTGTTTCAGATTGATTCCACCCCGTGTTTAGTAAGTGTTTCAGATTGAATCCACCCCGTGTTTAGGAAGTGTTTCAGATTGTGTCCACCCCGTATTTAGGAAGTGTTTTAGATTGAATCCACCCCGTGTTTAGGAAGTGTTTCAGATTGAATCCATCCCGTGTCTAGGAAGTGTTTCAGATTGAGTCCACCCCGTGTTTAGCAAGTGTTTCAGATTGAATTCACTCTGTGTTTAGGAAGTGTTTCAGATTGAATCCTCTCCGTGTTTAGGAAGTGATTCATATTGAATCCACCCCGTGTTTAGGATACGTTGTTGAAGACAGGTAGGTTCATCTGGAACTCTCGCGCGATCTCGTCGACTGGATAGTAGTCCGGATTGTGGTAAACCCTTCGGTCGTTCAGCAGAATCTCCATTCCTTCAAATAAACAGCAAATTTAAAAGAAAAACAAGAAAGTCCTCCTGCGTGAGCGCAAGAGACATACCACCCGCCACATAGCAAGTACTCGTTCTCCTGTCCTATCCCGGGGGGGGGTGGAGAGGGTTGTTACCCTAGTCCTGGGCAGGGGTAACCCATCCCTGCCGGGGAGAAGGATGTACCCCAGTCCTGGCCAGGGGGTACCCCATCCCTGGCCATATGCCAGACCTGGCTGGGGATGGGTTAGGCCATCCCTGGCTGGGGCTGGCGTACCCCAACCCTTGCCAGAGTACCCCCTCCCCATGGACTGACAAACAGACTGAAACTATTACCCTTCCCCATCCTTTGGATGCAGGCAGTAATAAAACGGAATAGATGCCATTGTTAATCCTAGTTGCATTTCAAAAATAACAATTAATGTTATGTGATACTTCCCACTCACAATATGACATAACTTTTTCTTTTTTTTTAAAACAAATTTGGGGGGACATAAGTCCCTTTCGTGGGGCCACTGATACCCCTGTTTTGGACTTCTGGTGACATCTGCCCTTTGTTCCAAAGCCAGGGTGGATCCCTCACTTGCATGCTTCCTCGCCAGCGCACGATGGATTCCCCAGGTTCACATCTGGTGCAACACCTGCTGACTGTATAGAGGTCAGCATGGCAGCCAAGCCTTTTTGATCCACATACGGACGTATCCGCAAGCATTGGTGGAGGTTCGGGGCTCGAACCCACGACCATCCGTGCAGCAAGCACAGCGCTGTAAACCGTTCGGCCACTCCGGCTCGGCTAATATGATATAACTATACAGTTTCGTGCATCTTATCAACCCTTACCAAATCAACCGACAACGCATTCACCCTGACAGAACCTACCGATGTAGTGTACTTCATCCACTTCCTCGCCTGTGAAGTCCTCGTTTAACGTGCTGTTCAGCTCGTACGCAAGGATGAGCTCCCTGTCCGGGTTTGGCGTTACCGTTGAAGCAGGGTTCAAAATCTATTAAAAGACAATGTAAAGGAAAAAACGTTTCCAAGGTAGATTTTTCAAAGATGACCGTGACATTCAGGAACAATTTAAAGCCAATAATACTTCCTGTCTTAAAGCCCATTCATACCGATAGATTTGATGTCCATCGCTTGTTCTTTGATTTTATTTTATAGTTCTTTGATCTCGTTTGCTTATGCTTGCTGTACATGGACCCTTAGAAGGGGATTTTGAGCACGGGCACAAGAGACGTCGACTCTACCTCAAGGCCTATTCATTTTTCATTTTCATGAAATTGTTTGGCGACCTCCGTCTAAAATTGTGATGGTATCAAAATACTTTTGAAGTCATGTCTAACATGTTGACAAAGAATAGTTTTGGAAACGATAGCTCTCACTACACGATATTATTTAACAACAAAAGAGTACAGGACTACAGTAATGATTGAGCCTCAAAGGCGATAAATGATGTACATTTTATAGGTATCACTCGAGTTTTTCCTTATGAAGATGCGTTCTGTAGAATTCTAAAAAATATGATAAATCACCGAAGCACGAATTGGAATTAATTTAAATGCTCTCTCTCTTGCCTGTGTCTCCGTAGCACTCTGCTAGCACCTCTGGCTCTTAAGCAAGATGTAGTGGATGCAAATACCACTTCTTACAAATTTTTCTTATAAATTCTGTAGAATTTCTACAGAATCTCATTAGGAAAATCTGGAATGATTCTACAACTGAACGGTTCTTTTTCTTTTCCAAGAAAGTATTTAATTTGTTAATTTGTGATGGAGTTCTGAATTTGTCACAGGTGCTGATCAACTTTAGACGTTTATTTCATAGACGTGTACACTCACTATTCCGTCCCGTGGGGTTGTCTGGTTCGCTTCCGGATCCGCTTCCGGTGCGCCTGCGTACCGCAGAATCGCGTATCCGTCGCCACAATTTGCCGTCGCTGATTTTAGCTTCAACCAGTAGTTTGCTATTGCCTGATCGGCTCGAAGGATGTAGTCGTATCTTTCTCCTGAGAACATTCGGATTTTTCACGATACATGTTTCTGTCAGATTATCTGACAGATCTTTATAGAGGGAAGAACAGAAAAAATTTCGTCAAAAATTTCCCCCAGTGGGGTTGGAATCCAGGACGTCCGAATCATCATTCTAATGTTCTGCTAGCCTGGCATGTGTCCTGCAAAAGATTTCTGAAGTGAGCTTTGCACCTCTTCACATTTTGGACTTTGGTCATTTCTGGAATCAATAGAGCATGACTTTATGAAGGCCTTAATGGTTCACACAGACAACCAAATAATGACTTAGCTCAGTTGACAGAGCATTAGAGTGATGATCTAGAGGCTGTGGGTTCAATCCTGACTAGGGATGATTTTTGGCAAATTTTATTTTGCTCTTCCCTGTATAAAGCTCTTTCAGATAATCTGACAGAAACGCATATCGTGAAAAACTAGATTAAATTTGAAAATTGTTTTTTAACTGGCTTGTACATCTGCTTTGAAACCAAATTATTGGTTATCCTATCAGGTTGTCGAAGCTCCTGTGGACTACGAGAAGGATATATAAAATCTGAGCGTGAGCCACCAAGTGAAGCTCTTTCGCTTCTTCAGTTTTGATTGACAGTTGCCTTACTAGTTTGTATTTATAACTCAGGATAAGATGTACAACTCCCAGCGTGACTTAATTATCATAGGTTACCTGGCAAGAACGAAATGACGTCAACTTCTACTGGCTCCACATAGTAACCGTCAGCCGCAACAGCAAGCAGCATGTGCGCGTCTATAGAAACCTGCAGCAGCAAGTAACAACCAGTACCTAATGCAAATCAACAGAAACCTTTAACAACCTGTGGGCACATACAGGCAACTCCCAAAAGTTCACAACCCGTGGAACCATTTGAATCTGTAGAACAATAGTACAGTAACAACAAGAAATGCTTTATAATCTTTGGAAACAATTTATCAGAGAAGGAAGGGCCATTGCACAGCTGATCCGTTTTTCTGCTGGGCTACAATGAAACCTGCTCCAGGATAAGGCTTTTTTTTCACCACTGTCTGTTCACCACTGGGGTGGGCAGATAACCCATCTCCATCCCATAATACTTTCACTGGTCCCATGTCCTTTCCAGGGGAGGGGTACCACAGGTCAGGAGAGGACAGGGGGTACCCCCTCCTGCTAAGACAGGCTATGCTGCAGGAAGTATGCCTCATGCAGTTTCCCGCAGATGGACATTCCTATTTTATCCTTTTTGTTTTGTTGATGAGCATGAAATTAAAAGGTTAGTCTCCTACCTCGTACCCATACTCTACAGAAAACCCATACAGCCTCACACAGTAGTTCTTACCTCATACCCACACTCCACAGAGAACCCGTACAGCCTGACATGGTAGTTCTTACCTCGTATCCACACTCCACAGAGAACCCGTACAGCCTGACATGATAGTTCTTACCTCGTATCCACACTCCACAGAGAACCCGTACAGCCTGACATGGTAGTTCTTACCTCGTACCCACACTCCACAGAGAAACCATACAGCCTGACATGGTAGTTCTTACCTCCTATCCACACTCCACAGAGAACCCATACAGCCTGACACGGTAGTTCTTACCTCGTGCCCACACTCTACAGAGAACCCGTACAGCCTCACACAGTAGTTCTTACCTCGTATCCACACTCCTCAGAGAACCCGTACAGCCTGACATGGTAGTTTTTACCTTGTGCCCACACTCTACAGAGAACCCGTACAGCCTCACACAGTAGTTCTTACCTCATACCCACACTCCACAGAGAACCCATACAGCCTGACATGGTAGTTCTTACCTCGTACCCACACTCCACAGAGACCCCGTACAGCCTGACACGGTAGTTCTTACCTCGTACCCACACTCCACAGAGAACCAATACAGCCTCTCATGGTAGTTCTTACCTCGTGCCCACACTCCACAGAAAACCCATACAGCCTCACACGGTAGTTCTTACCTCGTACCCACACTCCACAGAGAACCCGTACAGCCTCACATGGTAGTTCTTACCTCTTACCCACACTCCACAGAGAACCCGTACAGCCTCACATGATAGTTCTTACCTCATATCCACACTCCAAGAAGAACCCGTACAGCCTGACACGGTAGTTCTTACCTCGTATCCACACTCCACGGAGAAACTGTACAGCCTGACATGGTAGTTCTTACCTCGTATCCACACTCCACAGAGAACCGTACAGCCTGACACGGTAGTTCTTACCTCGTATCCACACTCCACAGAGAACCCGTACAGCCTCACATGATAGTTCTTACCTCATATCCACACTCCAAGAAGAACCCGTAC
>JBCAUG010015257.1:0-10938 GCA_038406175.1 Haplosyllis leylae
CCGGATGTAAACAAAAACAATAATAAAAACAATCATAATAATGTTTACGTCTTGGAGAACGTAAGCAATTTTTACTTTAAAATTGGTACGGCTTAAATAACGTAACCATTTTATATGATTATCAAGCGCCTACGTCTCACAAAACGGAAATATTTTTCCAAAAAAATATTTACGTCTTTTCTGACGGAACAGTTTTCATGACCAAAAAAAACTTACGTCGTGCAAAACGTAAACATTATTTTATAGAAACGTTAACGTTTTGTGAGACGTAGGTGTTTTAAACGCAAGTAAATGCGCAAGTAACAGCGCAAGAACTCGTTTTCCCGACACACAGTGGCACTGGCATCGCTAGCAATGCCACTTGAAAATCGGTCCAGAACCCATTTATTTTTTGACGCTAGCGATGCTGTTGCTGCTGACGCTCGGTGTGAACGGGCCTTAAGACAGCTGAACAGGAATGTATCGTCTTCTTGTGCTGTGTTTGTTTTAAAAGTTTTCCAAACCGTTGCCCTGGGGATACCTTTACATATCAATTTTTGCTAAGAATCTAGCCGCAAGCCTGCACTGCCTCTGAAGACCGTGCAGACCGGGAGTAGAACACATCTCTTGGCTTTAACTTATCACCTGTAAATAAAAATATGAAGAGGTACATAATTTTTGTAACTCAATAGATGGCGTTTAGATGTAAACACAAAGGTCACGTGCTAGACAAAATGGCAGAGGCTGTGAAAATAAAAACAAAGAAAAAGAAAGTTCAGGTTTGGTAAAATTCATAAGTTGTATTTACTTATAGAATTCAAAATTATATGGATTAGTTTCACCAGAAAAGAATGTTTTATTCTGCAACTATTTTCTTTGTCTCTGTTTAAGAAAGATGTCACATGATCATGATCAACATTTTTTTTTATAGAACGCAGATTTCGGTTGGAATTGATTTGAACAGGAATCGTTTTAATTTCCTAAAAAAAAGTCCACAAGTCCACATACGTGCACAGTTGTAAGGCACTATTTTACCTTAAACATTGTTAGTTATCATTTCAGAGAAAGGATCACAGACATAGAGTGGTGAACACAGAGGATACTGAATCAGATAGCACTGTAGTTGAAGACGTGAGTTCTTGCGGGAAAACTGGTCCCCAAGATGAACCACAAAATTCTGAAGAAACAATGCACACAAACTATGGAAAAGAACACACATTGTCGAAGAAAGAAGCAGTACCTGATGAAACAGTAGTTGCTGACGAATCATGTTCTTCAACGAAAACAGAAGGTGTCCAAGACGAGCAACATATTGGAGAAAGGGTACACAGAAAAGGTTATATAGATGATGATTCACAAAAGGAATGTACCGAAGAAGATATCAGTAAAGTTGCTTATCCAAATTCCGAAGAAAGTGTTGTTGAAGGCGAATTATGTGGCAGTGAGAACGACAGTGAACACGTGAAACGTACTGAACGTCAGTCTGAACCTGGTGTAATTGTCGACGGAAAGGACTCCGTTGACAATGATACAACAGCTGTACCTGAAACAACACTTCAACCACTTGCTATGGGTGTAGCAGAGGAAAAGACAGAAGTAGGACATTCTGAAATTGCAGACAGAACTGTACCAGATTTAGAAAATGAAAGACGAACAATAAAACAACATGGAGACAATATCGAAAAGCATGAAAGCATCAAATCGGAAGAGATAAAAATTGAAAGTCCAGAGGAGATTTCCCAACAAATCTTGCCAACTGCAGAAATGAAAGAAAAATTTAAACTGAAAATTGAGCACCCAAAAATTTACCCACGAATTGAGCAGGACATAACTGCTGATGGCCAAAAACCGCTTACTGTGGACCAGTTGAGATCACTTTACTACAATACCGAACTGGAACATCTCGATGAATTTGTGGATAATTTTCTTCAGGTATTCAGTGTGCAGATTTTTTTCGAAAGAATGGTGTTCAAATTCTGGGATTCTTTAAATGCAAAATAAATTGACCCGATTCAATAAAAACTCATAAATTTTAAAATAATGTAGCTATTGTACATTTATCACACAGCATATTAACCAAGATCGGCATGAATTCTATGAGATGGTGTTGAACTACTACAGGGCACGAAACCATTTAGTGGATGCAGAGAAAGATGTTGAAACTCTGCGTAGCGATTGTGATCATTATCTGGACATGGTGTGGACAACAGTTGTTAAGTCAGTCACGGTGCAGGTACATGATTGAAGCCAAAATACATCTATCGCTTATTTCTGTTTTCTTTGTCACATATCATTTGAATAAAGAACATGGAATTTTCTGATCATGTTCATTGGCTATTACCCTTGTGATGACTACACTTTGCACATCTTTTATCTAGGGGAAATGTGCCGATAAATATACTTTGTCTACTGACCTGGAGTTTGAAGTTGCAGAGTTCAGTCAAGATGCTCTAAATGACGTCAGTAAGACCCTGAAAACCATCAGGAATTTCGCACACGACGAATTATCCTTACATGCTTACAGTGCTCAACTATCAAGGTTCGTGTATATCATCTGCTTATTGTTCAAAAACGGTTGTGATGAACACGGTTAAATCTTACGAGCTATAGCCTGAAAGAGATTGGTTGCATCTTGTGAAATCGCTTAGGAATTTCTACGTCTCGACAGCTCAAAGACTTGGATTTGGTCCTTCAGACAAAAACGGGTTCAGCCCATTTGCTTGAAACTGGAGCATCAAAATAGCAATGGCTGAAGAAACGTTTGGAAATAATCCAAATTTGGACATTTAAACTAGTGATCGATACTCGTTTGTGTTTATTTCAAAGTTAAGTTTGAACAATCATTATTATAAAAAAATAAAAGACATGATTGCTTTAATAATTTACAGATTACAAGTTGAGTCATATATTCATGAGTTGTACAGGAACGTGCCACAATTAAAAGATATTCCACATAATGCTCCTGTCAGAGGTAAGTAACGGAAATGTGTGTCCAATAATATAAATTAAACCTGTATGACATGAACTGTTTTTCGTCATCGATTTTGTCTTCTGTAGACAATAGTCTTAGTTTAAATTTAGGAACATATGTTCAGGTCTTAAAATCATCTAATTTACTTCAAGAATTAGACGTTTGTGGCCAAAGAGCCCGCAAAATGGCAAATCCCCATGTAATTACATAATAAAAATCGTCTAGATCGAGATGGAGAAAATGACGTCCTGGATTTTAAAGCCTGAGTGGATCTTTTGTAGTCTGGATGCTCGCTTGTGAGCTACAGGCAACGTCATGAACTGTTTCCTGTAACCTGGATGAATGACTACGTTAACATTTTTGATTCACTGAAAATTTAGTTTGTTAACGCCCGTATCCGAAGGATGGGGAAGGTACTGTTTTCAGAGGTATCCACAGGGAGGGGGGAGTGGGGGGGTACCCCTGTCCCAATCGTGCCCCCTCCCCTGCCCCCTCAACCAGGACTAGAACAGGGCATCCCACCCCCGGCCAGGACCAGGACAAGGTAACCCCCCACCCCACCCACCCCTGGCCAGGACCAGGACAGGGTACCCCCCCTCCGGCAGGACACGCCATGGACAGGATAGGATACATGTAGCGCGGGCGGTATGCCTCTTGTGTTTTCACGCAGGAGGACTTTCTTGTTTGATTTTAATTGTAGCATGGATGCTGAAGGATCGCGATGAATTGCTGACAGACCAGATTCAGTTGCTTCGCGAATGTATCGACGTATTGTTTATGTTTCAACGGAAACCGTGCAAAGATGATGTCTTTGTAAGGGACACAAGATCATGGTTAACGAGATTGGTAAGTGCATTAGATTTTTTAAATTCCTTTTTGTGTAATGTATTACTGTAGCAGACTCTGCTTTATTTTGAGATAATGGCGGGAAGCAACAGGTTGTTTTGGACAGTGAAAAAACATGAGATGAAAGTTTGAACACTTTACAAAGCTAACATGAAAATTATATTTAACACACACACCAGAAATACAACTTTATATTTAAACATACTTTAAATCATGTTTCAGGACAACGTTTTGCACAAATATTCAAATAAAAAGATAACACAATATGGAATAACAAAAAGTTCTGTCTGTATTTACTATTTGAAACAACTAGCAATCGTTTGCAAAAAAATCATTAAACAGAATTAGTTAGAATCAGTGCTCTGTCTTTTAAAGGGCAAAATGACTAATTTTAGCCAACAAATTACTCAAAAGCATAGAAATTGGTTCCAGGTCGCCACGTTGTTAAGGGTAGCAACAGTAGAAGAACATTTGTGGATTTTGAACCAGATATTACGTTGTCCAGCAGGAGTTGGAAAGTGGGCAGCTGGTCTGCTTCAAGTAGTTCCTCCAGTGTGGACTTCTCATTCTGCAGTTGGATTCCCCACAGGATGGGGAAGTCACCTTCTAGATCACGCAGTTTCAGTCATGGCCACGATTCTGTTGCCCATAAAGTAAGTCGTAACTGCGTGAACAGCTTGCGGTATTTTGTTTCCAACAGAGATGATTTTTGTGGAGAGTTGTTAATGAATAGCTGTACGGCTTACATATGTTTGTCATTAAGCATCTGTATTACAGAAGTGATTACAGATGTGAAGTGTACAGAAATCCCATAGTGTTAACTAAACTAAACAATGTGAACGGAAAGTTTCCTTTGCATACTGATCAGTAAGGGAAAGTCTCGAAGCGATAGTAGGCTGGTTGTACAATTCAGGTTTCTTCTTTTCTTATTACGTCTTCTCTTCGTATCTTATAGGAAAAGAGAAGACTTGATGTATCAGTTGAAGGCAGTAATGTCTCCTACAGGTGATAAGGAAAATCCTTGGATTCTAATCGATTCGGATGGTGAGGAGGTAAGAGTATCGTGACCGCTAAAATAGGCAGATTTTTCATGTAGTAATTCTTAAGGTTCTCGAAATAAAGTTCATTAGTGCACTACTGTTCTTTCTACAAGGAGCCATAAACTGTGATAATGTATCCTTTCTGTTCTTATTGTCTGGTTTTCGTTTTCGGTTTAAGGATGACGAACCAGGCAGTAGCTGGCAGTATTTACATGAGAACGACTTAGTAGCACTGCTGAATCAAATACCACTCGTTGACATCTTCAGACATGTGTTGCAGATTGAAGTTGTCAATGGTAAGTATGAAAACCTTTGAAACTTATGCAGGTCCTTGATAACTATCTTTCTATGATAGCTCACCTGTGTCCTCGACAGAACTGCTTTCCCTTATTGTGAAGAAAAGTACTTGTGAAACAAAGTAAAAATATTGTGGAACAAGTCACAGGATGTAATTGCTGTAATTTTTAAACAGATATTGACAACTATGATGTGACAAGAACATCAGAGAATGGAATGTTGAAACTGTACTCCTTTGCATCTTGTTACATTCAACTTTTGGGACAAGGTTTGCAACACTTTAGCTTGAGCAGATACAGACAACTAAATAAAAGAATAGCCAGGATTATCAAGTGAGTAGTTGTCACTTTTATTTTGAACACAATTAATGGCCATAATGACAACTTTTGTGCAAAGGTTTCTGCTCAAATTGACACATTTTTTTCCACAGAGAGATTGTCCTTTTCGTGTCAGACCACTGGGAAAATTTTAAGAAAACATTTCACCAACTTCCAGCCGCTACACTCGAAAGATTGCAAGTGGAGTACGACCAAGTGTTTTGTAGAGCTACCAGTGCTCTTTTGTCAGCTCAGAGGTAATTTGCTTGTGACAAAGAAAAATGGCTCATTCACACTAGCCAACACCAAGGAAATGACTACAAATGCGCCTAATCTACTGCATTATTTACTACTTCCCATGGGTCTACCATAATATTTTACAATACTTCTGAAACGAGGCGCCCCTGAGCGGGACTAAAAACAATGGTTCCTGCGCATTAACGATCACTATTGCATCATTTTTTTTTTTGGAGGGGCGTCCTGGGTTTTTGATCCAGGGTCCAAAACTGGTGAAAACCCAAATTCCCATGCTTTCAGGGGGAGGGGAGGTTCTTGGATTGTGATCCTGATACCGAACTGGTGAATACCCAGAGTTCCATACTTTTTTTCTGGTTGGGGTGGGATGTGGGTGTTGGTTGTTGTTCCAAGTTTTGCCCAAGTCCAATGACCTTCACCCCTTGTGCCAAGTTTTGCTATATCCTCAGTTCTCAAACTGAACGCAGTATAGTTCCATTAAAAAAACATTGGACAGACAGGTTACAATAAAACAAGACATACGAACTATAAAAGATTGACAAAAAAACTCGAGTGTACCAAGAAATATTGCATATATTAGAAATTGCACTTCGAAAGTTTTGTTTTAGACTAGGTTCGTGGCAATTTATGGTTGACATGCCATACAACTGTGTATCCATGTCAATGATGTGGACCTTGCTTTTGCTGATGCACTGCGGGTACAAGGATAAGTGTGATATAAATGTATTCTACACTGAAAAGCAATGCCAGGATGTTCTCGAGGGTGAGTATTCCAGGGATGCCATACGTTGAACTGCCATCAGATTTACTTTTGAGAAACTAAAGTTCTTTCGACGTAACGTTTGCGTGTGCGTATGCGTCAAAGTGTGCGTCAAGTTTTGTATTGAGTCAATGGTGATGCAAACACACACGCAGAGAATGGGTCTGAACCCATTCCCTGTGTTTTCCATTAGCACTATGTTAAAGTTTTGACGCAGACGCAAACGCTACGTGTAAACAGATCTTAATACATTTTAACTTCTGAATAGACTCAGGACCTCAAGCTTAAACGGATGAATAACGTTTTTTACTCACCACCAGTGAAGCTCCTTCGCCTATTTGATGAAACTTCTAATTATACTTTCACGTGTATTATAGATACGGAGTGGAAGGAACGATTTGAAAACAAGTTGCTAAAGATGCCTACGTCAGAAGCCATTTATCTTTTGACAACATTTTCAAAAATGGCTGAGTCAGTTTCCTCGGATGAAAAGCGATTTGTACATGTAATTAGCAAAGAAATATATGAGGTTAGTGCACAATAAACAAATAGTAAACATCTTGTGTCTTGTATCGTTCACTGGGGCAATGAGAGTGATGTCTCCTGTAATACATTGGTCTCGTGGAGACATTAACTAAACTTTTAAACTTTCAGATTGCTTACATAAGCAACCATACGAGAGAGTTTTGTTCGAAGGTTGGCAGAGAGTTACTTTCATCAATCGCGCAGAGACATCCGTTCATCTTATCTTTTCTGTTGCAAGGAGTTCGAGACACAGTTGAAAAAATTGGAATGGTACGAACTTTCTTACCCCCAGTTTTGATTTGGTCCAGTATAAAAATTCCAATTTGACCTCATGCTTAAGAAAAAATGTTAGCACAGAAATTGGGGTGAAGGCTGCTTAAATAAGTAATATCCAACAACTTTAACATTATGAAAAATCTTAACCAGACTATATTTCCTTATTTTGATATTGTCTTCAAAGGACGAGCCAGAAGTGTCTTCATTTTTAGAGGTAAAGCGAAACAAAACTGTGAATATTCACAGGCCCTTTCACAATTGTTTTTCTAATTTGCGGATGTTATTTCTATGAGTTTGATTATAATTTGTGCTTGTTCACAACGTTTCCAAAAAAACTGCAAATTTAACACTGACAAAAATAAAATCTAATGGCTATTTCACCACCAAATTAGGTGCAAAAGTAAAAATTTGTAGCAGACAGTTGAATGGCATGCAATGTTTACCACAGTGTTTACTTGCTTAAACCTTGTTTAAAGAGTTGTTGTTGCTTCTTCTCATTGTAGCCCTAAATTTGCTGCATGCCACATCTATATTTTTTTTCCGTACTATGCTAATAATAGATTACACCTTTCTTCTAGGTTTCACTATATTTGTTTAGCGAACTTCCGTTGATGCTGCTTAGGCCGTTGGACTCGGATGTCATTCTTCTTAGGACTTGGCTTTTGGAGAAACCACTGTCGAGTACTGAGCATCAGTTGGCTCGACTGATTTTACAGAAGATGAACTGGAACGTTGACACTCAGGTGCCCAATGCTTAATTCTCCATTCCTTCTTCAGAACAAGTGAGAAAATTTTTTATTTGATAAGTTCTAAGATTAAATAAGATGACAATTTATTCTTACAGAGTGGGACATTATTTCTGGACTACAGTCTTCATCGGAAACTAGCCATAACGCTTGTGGAACTGCACCAAATTCATTTTTCTGCAAAACATATTCCTAGTGGCGGATATCTGTATGACGCCCTTAAGCCAGTAAGTGACACGAAGTTCGCATTATGGTCAATTGAAGAAACTCTGTGGGCATAAAAAGTATAAAATAATAAAATGTTTGGGTTTTTTTCCTTGGTTAAAGGGTCAGCAGGCAACAAAGGGCAGTGAAGAACAGCAAGCATCAAACTGGTCGTGGGAAATGATCTTCCGCTTAAAGTTACATTCCAGTAACAAACCTCAGGAGGCCGGTACCGTACTTTATTTCATTTAGGTTCCACAAAAAACAAACAAGCTTGGGTAACGGTTCATTTGATTCCAAATGTTAGAAATTGTACACTTGAGATGATAAAAAACAAAACAACATTTTATGTTTCTACAGCTGACAGGCATGTGGTACCAAACTTGAATGCAGATCCACTGCTATATCCAGTCCAGAAGAGTGTTAAGGAACACAATTCCATTGCATCATACGTTGCACTGGTTATGACTGAGTATGGTCATAGGTTTGTTAATAACGTTTATTCTTTGTGGGTCAAAATCACGTGATTGACGTACCGTTCGTCTGCTTTTGGTATCATTCACACTGAACGTCTACAATTTGCTCTGCTGTAACCTCTGCGGCGCCTTAGTGTGAAATGTGCCATTGAAATTCTGTTATCCGTATTGAACCCAAGCCAAGAGCAGATTTTTAACGTCTTCATTTTCGTGATATGCGTGCATGTGTAAACTTTGTAACAACCCTGTAAACTGCACATTTTCATCAATATCATGATCAATTCTTAATGGGTTGATTTGAAACTTTCACAATGTGGGGCTGAGTTTTCAAAATAATCAAAGCAAGAGGTAACAACACTATGTTTCTACCAAAACTACACATTTTTTGCCAATATATTGATCAATTCATAATGGATTGGCCTAAATCTTCACCATATGGGGTTAATTTTTGAAGATGACTGAAACAAGTTGTAACAACCCTATATTTCTATCAAAACTGCTCATTTCTATTAATATCTTGATCAATTCTTAATGGATTGCCTCAAAGCTTCACAATATGAAAGGTAGTAAAGTTAAGAACATGAACTAAAATGAAAAACATTAACTATAGTTAAGAAAATTGAATAAGTTAAGAACATTAACTTCAGTTACGAGAGTTAGTATTACAAGTGATATTACTCGTTACAAGTGATTATTACTTAGTTCAACGTAGTATCACTTAAACAGGTGCGACAGAATGCCAATAAGCATTCTTGTTTAAGATTGTTATCAAAAATATGATGTCTGTTCACTGACAGATAACAAATTGCTCAATTTAGCAGGGGACTCGTTTAGGCAAGACGAGTGGTGGGGAAACCGCCTGTTTCTGTTTCTGTTCTGTTTCTGATTCTTGGCACAACATTTTTTTATCGAGTATCATCTCAGGACAAAGCAGTTCAGTGTTTTCTAAGTGGAACCCGATTTGCTCTAAGACCTTTCTCAGGGCAAAGCAATTTGCTCTAAGACTTCTAGGTACAACCTGTTTTGCTCTGAGACCTTTCGCAGTAATAAAGTGTGATCGGATCGTCTGAGTTAGTGTTTTGTGTTTGGAGCCTCTGTTTGAGTTTGCGGACACTGTTCGCGCCTAAATTCACAGTGTCCCGGTTGTCTGGTTTATTTGGCCAGGAGAAGCACTTGCCTCAGGCAAGAGCTAAGTAGGTCAGGCAGCCATTTTGGAACTCAGGTGAGGACACTGTTAATTCAATGGTTCTGGATTAAATCTTTATTTGTAATGGTTGACAGGTTTGAAAATGTATTGATAAATGTTGCTAAGATTCCATTGAAGTGTACTGGATGTGTATTTCTTGCAGAGAAAACCTGTAAATAGAAAGAAACTGGTTTGAAATGAAAGCATGTGGTCAAAGCAGACACTGTTTGGGCCTAAATTCACAGTGTCCACCAAGTGCTCGCCCGAGACACTGTGAATTCAGGCCCGAACAGTGTCCGTAGAATGAAACAGAGGCTGGAAACTCAAACACTAACTCAGACGTACAGGATACACTAATTGAAAGGATAAACGGTGAGCTTATTCCCAGGATAAATCAGTTCAACACCCAACAACAGCCACTGATTCCAGTTCTGGAATTAACAGTCGCTAATAACAATGAAAACATTCTGCTAGGCCTGTTGGAACATCTAAGTGACAAATGGGATATGTCGGATATGTACAGAATGGGGAACCCCCATCCAGCAACAAGGGTACCACCATACACTGTCGACATTTGTGATCTGTCGAAGTCCCTTCAGACATGAAGATGGATGCTGTGTCCAGATGGCCCTGCAAAATGCAGAAAAAGAAATGTCATCCACAAACCTGACTTGGCAGTTCAGTCACCAAATTGCCTGTAAACGAGTTACAGTACTGCATTCCTATCATCATAATCAAAGTGGAAGGTGTGAAAGACATTTGGGGGAGTGGGGACAAGAGCACAAAGCTCTTGAAGAAACTGCAGCAACCCTCACCTTCATGCCAGACACATTCCTTTTTAGGTGTCTAACTTTCATAACTATGAGCATAAAAGACCACCTTATACCGTAGCACGTGAGAATTTTGAATTGGTAATTTGGGACACTTCCCATTGCAATTTTTTTGTCAAATTTGGATACAAGACACCTTATGACATCTAGCACCCTTTTTGGTCAATTTTGGCATATGTCAATTTTTGGCGACTTCAGGGCCATTTGAGTACTTTTGTCAAAATTGGGTG
>JBCAUG010015268.1:0-10938 GCA_038406175.1 Haplosyllis leylae
TGAATCCCCGGGGATAGGTCGGCTACGCAGCGGGCGGTATGCCTCTTGCGTTCACGCAGGAGGACTTTCTTGTTTCATTTGTATTCAGTACCATATTCAACATGTGACCGTCCAATACAGTGACCGTGAAATGCATGTTATACTTCACCAGTAATCCTTTCATATTCTGTTGTAGTCTGTGATGGAAAGGGTGTCACGTTTCACGCAGGCGGACATCGTGCCGTCAGTCGACAGTCTGGTCAGCAAGACGGCCATGGGATTCTGTCACACCTTCAAAACACAGACCTACAGCATGCCTGATGGTAAGTGTTACCTTCAAAACACAGACCTACAGCATGCCTGATGGTAAGTGTTACCTTCAAAACACAGACCAACAGCATGCCTGATGAAAAATGTTTACACAGATGTATTGGACTGTTGTTTCAGGATGTGGTAAGACGCTGATGTATTTTGACGGTTGTGCGTCTCATCTGGGATGTACCGTCACACTGCGAGGAGGCACTGAGAATGAACTGAGAAAGGTCAGTATAATATTTCACAAAACTTTTCCCCACTAATTTGGATGTGTACTTTTTCAGGTGTAATTCATTCATTTGTTGCTAAAACAATAAAAATAAACATGAGTTAATAATAAACCAGTGTTCTTGATGCCATGTTTCTCCACACAAAGCACTTCAAAGACAGAGCTAGAAATGCCAAATACAGTTAATGAAATGCTTCTGTATTCTTACAGGTGAAACACGTCCTACAGTTCATGATCTACGTCGCGTATCATTCCAAACTGGAGATATCTTTCTTGATGGACGAGTTCGCGATGCCCCCTCCGGCTCCCGACGAGACCGAGATCTCCCTGGACGACACGGCCGGGAGCATCTCGTCCCCACAGAGGGAAGCATCGGCGCCAAGCGGGGAATCTGCTAAGGAGCAGAGCACCGTCAAGCCAGAGACCACCGACTTCGTGTTCTCCACCATGAAGTCCAGTCTTGTACGTGCTTTTCTCTTGCCTGTTTATACTCGCTAATGGCTCACGCTCAGCGTGACCGAAGATTCTCTACGCTTCCTCTTTGTACCATTCAGACCGCTCAACTACTGAGTTGGAGTCTGTGTCGGTCAGTGTGAATGACCTACTAGGTTCCATTCTTACCAAACAACCTTGGGTGAAAATTGATTTGAGTCATTTAACATAAATAGTGCAATTATTACCTTAAAATTTCCTAAAGATATTCTTGAATTCAATTCGTATAACAGGTTGAAATGGATAGGTCCTCAGATGATCTAGAAAGTCAAAGTCCTTCACCACCAGGTCCAAAGGACAGTGGTCCGGATGTAGCAGCTGTAGAACAGCACACTAACCAATCAGATGCCGAGTTAAAGCCGGTTCCCATGGATACTACTGAGTCTAGTCAACAACCATATGGTGACCAATCAGACAGCAAAGCTGTGTCAGATAGCCAATCGAAATCAGAGACAGAAACTAACCAACCAGAACAGAAAACTAATCGATCGCACCCACCCCCTCTGGTGAGAAACATGAGCACGCAGGTGTTGGATTTCTCCGATCCGCTGCAGAATTACCAGAAGTCAAAGGATGAGTCGATATTTGAGAGGAAAGGGTCACTTCATGAGATCACACATAACGTCAGCAAACGGTGAGAACATCGGCCACAAACGTTTGGCTGCCTTCATATAAAGCTGCATATAAAATGACGCGATAGTCCTGGTTATTGCAAGTTCTGCGGCTACATATTGCACACAAATCTGTTATCACTGTAGTGTTGTCGTCTGGTATACATTTTATTGTGTTTGTTCAATGTGGTTCAAAATCACATTGGCACAAATAAGAGCGAGGAAGCCACGTATCTTTAAAAAGATTCAAGTTGTATGCTAAATAATGAAAAATTCAATGTAAAATTGTATTCTACTTCTACTTGAAAAAGTAAGGGGTGGTAGGGGTCTTAATTTGGAAGTAGAACTCTGCTTTTTCGTCCTATTCCTATTTCATTTTCTTTTCTGCAGATTTCGAAAAGCGCTAGATGACGTCATTTTGTCGTCTTCTCCGTACATACGTCCCGAAATACCATACCTAGAAACAGACGCTGGCTCCAAATGTCTTCTACGTTCGCATTTCGCGTCTGATGTTTATTGGTCCAGATACTTCGAACCTGAGAAGTACGTTTGTTTGCCATTTTCTTAAAAATCACCTGGTCTGTAAGGATTAAAACAACAACAACAAAAACAACTACAATAATGACTTGCCAACCGCCTCCGTGATAACTTGAATCAAATTTTGTTGATGTTAAGGAACAAACCCAAAACGAAAAATGACCCGATATCTGAACCGAAGCCCCGTGATTTCTCGTTCTTTGGACCTGCGCATCCCTTCATTTTCGAGAAACTGACAGGACCAGTTAGCGAAGGAAAGGCTCAGGTAAATACAAATACATCAACATCTATATTATAGAAAGGATTTCCAGGGATCAACAGAAGTACTTTGGTTAGGATAGTTTTCACTGTTTCTATTGTATAAAAACTCTTTGGAGGGAGAATCTCTGGATCGCAGTGGTTTTGAAATCCAGGGTAGACATCCAAAACAGGGTTGTTTATGACAGTCCTAAAGGATTAATGTAAACCAAAATGTAAAAAAGTTCCTGTGAACAAATGCTGATAGCAAAAATGCAAGTTACTGCTTCATATGAGTGTCGTTGAAGACAGGTTCTACCGCGTGGTCATATTTTCACTTTTGTTGCTGCACTAACTGTCGTAAAAGAGAGGTTAATTCTCAAGATGGTTTCTGTTGCATATTTAATCTCTCACTGTGAAATATTGTATTCAGGCGCTGCTGGCGGATTTCCGGGCCCGCGGCGGCCGCATCATGTGGGGAATGAACGGGGATAGACAGATGGTGAACGGGACTGCCGGGGGAATACTGGTGAGAAAAAAGGACAAAGTGGATGAAGAAAGGGAGAGCAGCCCCTACAACTGGGACAGAAGGGTGAGTTCTCAAATTACCGTCATCTGAGGGCTTATTCACGTTGATGTTCAAAAAGCTTAACTTGAAAACGTACACTGAATCAAATGGTTGTTACTTCTTGATTAAGTCGCTGTTCACTTTACTGAGAATAAACCTTCGGGTCAGAAAAAAATGACGTAGTTTAACTCGAACTCAAGCTGACAGATATTTTTACCTTCTCCTTTGTGTTTTATGCAGACGGATTGTTTGGACACGGAATATCATCAAAGAACAGCAGTTCTCTTCAGCAGCTTCTCGTACATATCTGCAAACGCGCCAAATCCTTGCGTGAACCCATGGTAAGAATCTACTTGTTCTATCTGGGTGTTCTTTGTAACCGAACTGGTTGTAACCAGGTCCCATTGTACATGCTGTTTATTTTTTTTTTAAATTCTTAAGGACGGTTAGCATGGATTTCTACGGGCGGAACGACATCCCGTTCGGCTCGTTCCTGGAACGATACTGTTTCCGGGAGGCGTATCAGTGTCCGAGCGAGTCGTGCGAAACGCCCATGGTGGACCACATCCGCCGCTTTGTGCACGAGACCGGATGCCTCCAGATCGTACTCAAGAAACTGGAGGTTCCCATCCCTGGCTACCAAAACAATATACTCATGTGGGGCTGGTGCAGGAAGTGTAAACAGGTAAATAGCGGTGTAGCTATCTACTTTGGATTTGACCTGTGTTCAACAAGTTTCAGAGAACATAATCCAAACTGCTAACGTAGAAATCAAGACATTTACAAAGGTTGTAGCTCGTTTGATCAGATTAGTCAACATCATCAGTTCATACCAAAACTAATGTTTTGACGAGGATGACATCTTTGCCCTTGAAATGAAAATAATTTCAGTAAAAGGTGTCCATGGAGTTATGGAATGTCTGTGTGCCAAATGTCGGACAGAAACAAAACCTTGTTTACACTGAGCGCCCACCTTAACGTGAAAGTTTGACATTGTATTCATTTTTACTCATTTCGTCATTCCCACAGGTGACACCAGTTGTACCGATGTCACTGGATACCTGGTCCATGTCCTTTGCCAAGTACCTTGAACTGCGTTTCCACGGCAACATTTACACTCGACGGGCCGGTGCAGACCTCTGTAGTCACTCCCTTCACCATGATCACTACCAGTACTTCGGATGCAAACAAATAGTAGCCTCTTTCAAGTAAGTTCCACTTTTCATTTGTTGCTGCACTGCACTGACAAGTAATGTGCCAAAGGCTGGAGAAAGGGTGATAAAATTCAATGAACGGGCCTGTTTGAGTGAAATCCTAGGCATCGTCAACAGAATGTTTGTCTTCTTTTCTTAATCTCAAAAGAATTTGTTTTCTTTGTTGTTATCTGGTTATTAAGAAGGATCCTGTTCACTCTAAATTTGTTTTTTTTCCGCGAACTGGACTGAAGGTGTATAATTTTAGCATAAAAATGGTTCAGAAAGTGTCCAGATTGCCAAAAATTGATTTTATATATGTATATTATTTGTATATATATCCATTATTTGAGAAGCTGGAGCCACTTTTGTGGTCACAAACTGTATAGAATTGTACAGAAAATGAGATTTGAAGGGTCAGTAACCCCTGAAAACTGCGTATTTGACCTTCAAATTAGGCTGACAGATTCCTCAATAAATTTTGTGGAATTTTTGGACTATAGGGTAGGTCTCAACACATAATCCCCATCGTATCGGCGATGCAAGTAGTGGTACATGTTGTCAGAGTGTGTCTTTGACACCACCCTCATTGATACGCATGAGTCATGTTGTGTAAGTACCTTATCATTAAGCAACACATGTCTTTGTATAATTTTAGATTTTCAGGTGGGGGGAGGGGCAGTCTATTAAACCGTCAACATACAAAAATAAGAACCCTTCCAGACACTGAATTGTCTGTGCAAACGTGATCTGTCTTCGTGGGGGTGGGGGCGGGAGTTGATCAAAATCCATCACCGTGATGTGATCAGTGAACTTTTTAAAATTAGACCGAAGACGTTTCACCACCCTCCCCGGAGGAAAGGTCATTTGTCATGAAAAGATTACGCATATGGGGAGTTCCACATTGAGTCCATAAAAAATGGCAAGGGCATAATGGAAACCTGTAATAGTTCTTGTCCGGTAGACCGATCAACAGGCGTCTTAATGCGTACGCGATTCGTTATACAATCTCTCATGTCTTTAGTGAGAGGAAGATAGATTTCTGCCCATGCTTAGATATAGTTTTAGGTCATTTGGCAAAGATAAATGTTAAAGTAAATATTTTCCAGGCTCAATTGTGCTAAAATGATTGGGTTTATTGATAGTTTGAAACAAACAAGGCATGTAAATTAGACAGTCCTTTGATCATCGACTTTTATCAACAAAATAAATGCTTTTCTTAAATTGAACCGCTACAGTTAACTCTTTGTGCTCTACTAAATGGTACTAACTGAAAGAGTAATCTCTTAAAAGGTAAAACGCTGAAACAACAACATGTTACTGAGAAATAATAAATTTGAAGTGCTGTTTTTCAAAGTGTATGTCACACACTTCCATGAGTTCCGCTAAATGTCCCAAGTGCTCAAGTACTGCTTATTGTCAAACTCGTTGTTAGTGCCACTCATTGTTACAGCCACCAGAGCAAATCTGCATTCTTAACATGTTAATTTTGTCACCAGTTAACATCATTGCTGACTCCTTTTGAGTCAGCTTAGTGATTGAATGAGGGGCCTATGCAGAGGATTTGGGGAATGCTTTGGCACTTTCATGATAAGTAGGCGTTCACTCTGACTGATCCGATTCCCCTTCTGCTTCCGATTCTGACATACAGCATACAGCAGTGTTATCGGAATTGGACACTTTTATCTAAATCGGAATCGGAATCGGGCAGTGTGAATGCACCATTAGGCTGCAGTCATTGGTGGAAATTTGTTTACAGAGAATGCCATCATGATATCATTTTGTCTTAACGTCTTTTCGTAACATAGCAACGGGCTAACTTGTAATTCTTACAATCCTTGATTTTCTAACTCTTGTATGTGTTCAGATTTCTAATTGCTTTTTTTATGTTTTGTCAGAATTGATCGCCTGAAGATTATTTGTCCTGTCTTGATCTGTTTGATCAACAGATCTGGTTACAGTTTTAGAACAAACTGAAATGTGATGAAAGGTCGAAGAGAGAAGAATGAAAACTCCTTGCAGACAATTAGAAATAACGAAAATAATCTGTATAACCAGGTTTTCTTGAAAACAAACAATCAAGGCAAATATCCAAGTGATGCCCATAAAAATAGATAGTCTTATGTAAATTCCTAGTTTGTGAGAATCGTATGATAAAGAACACTTTATGGCATTTCTCACAGCTCTGAGAGAAAGAAAAAATAGAAGTGAATTTATAAAGATCATTGTGGTTGATGGAATCCCAAAATATATTGACACAGCTAATCTTTGATCAAACCAACAGCTTAAAGTTTGTGGATTGTGAGTGTTTCCCAATGAAGGTCTAAATTTCACAGGGATGGGTATGAAATCTAATATTACAACAATTATAAGAATTACCAAGGGAATTCCCCATCCCACCAAAGTTGTTAGAACTACAGATTCATCATTTTCACTAACTACTGTTAAAGAATTTTTAAAATCTCTTAATATGTTGAAAGATATTATTAGCATCCATGTGAACATTGATACAAAACCAAAATAAATCAAGGATGCTATAATTTTACACACAATAAAGATCTCTCTGAAGAAAGGTGCAAAGAGGACAGAAAAATAGGTTAGCAACAAAGCAAAACATAGGTTACATTGTATTTTACTTGTATAACCTTTTAAAAAAGAAACTCTGCCCTGTAATCCAAGTCTTATCAAGATACTTGTGACTGACAGAATAACACAAGTGATTGTACTGATTGACAGAATAGTATACTTATCTGTTGTGTGTTTAGTAAAATTATTGTGGCAAATGTACAGGTTTTGTTTGTAAAATTTAATGTTTTTGGTCTCATATTCTTCTCCAGTTTCTATGACATTTACAGTATTTTCAGGCATAAAATGTACCTCAGACAAATTGTATTGCACACAGATACCTGCTTCAGTTCCATTTGAAGTGTCTTGTTCTTCTACAGTCTCATAAATATTGAAAGTCTGCATTTTAAAGAATTTGATCAGATTGCTTGCTGTTTCGTGCAGTATTTTCAAAATGTTTGTGAGAATATAATTGTTCCTTTGAACTAGAGAATTTCTCTGACTGAATCTTAACCTAACTTTTATGTGGAATACTACGTATCTGGATCTGAATGTTATTTGACTGGATGCAATATTGGTGTTGTTTGTTGTGTACTTATTGATCTGTCTTTTTATTCTTATCTTTACACTTGAAATGGATGCCTTTATGTGATTCCTTATTAATGATTTATTATAGAATTCAGTCAGAGAGTTGTCTGAAAACAATATGATGGTGAAATATGTAGTGTAAATTGTATTATTAAACCCCTGTTTTGTTGTTTGCAGATCTCTTAACCCTGTTCTACACTTTTTCTCTTTTGCAATATGGACCTCATTTGTACTGCACGTCTCTTTAGATTCTCCGTTGTAGTTCAAAAAACCTGTTCTGGGATCAAATTTAAAAAATATATGCAAAGAAAAATGGATTAGTTTAGGTAATTGAATTGCAATGTTGTAATGACATGTCATTTGGAATGTTATTGATTGTAGAGAATCAAAATGACACATTGCACAATATTCATTCCTGAAAAGAATATGAGTGTCATTCTTGTCAGTTGTCACAATTCTTTGAATAGGTCCATGACACTCATCAAACAAACGTTTATTTTTGCAATTGTTGTGGCATTGGAGATTGGTAGTGATACAGTACCTTGTTTTCTTGGGGGAAAGTAATATAAAATTACACCCATGTTCAGCTATATTTTTATGCAATTTATGAGGAAGCTCTGTGTTATTGGGTAAAGATGAACAGTTTAGTGAATAGTTCCATGGTTCAATTGTAGTAGTGTTTTCCACATTGCATCTGGCACATTCATAATTGATATAATTAACACCTGTTATGGTATCTATGACAGGCAACTGAGAGTTTAATATTTGATAGTTTTTCAAGTTATTTTCAGTGGACTTGCATATTTTCCCAGTTTTGAAACAAACATTAATAACAGAAGTGTCCCATGAATATAAACTGAATGAATGCTCATGGTTATTTTCAAGGTCAAGTTCTAATAGTCTGTTGAATTGTGTTTCCTCCAGCCAGCTAACACAGGTGCTTGTTGGGTATCTCTTGATGCCGAATTTTTTCCTGAGCCTCTTACCAGTAGAGGCTTCTTCTGGACACAAGTGGACAAAGTCATAACAGCAGTCACCATAGATCAAGCAAAGATGATCGCACGAGCAACTTTCCTCCCAAGAATATGGATCTGTAATCATACGACACACATGAGTTATTACCGCCCCGCACACGTAGTTTGCGACAGAGAAGGTAGTGTTTCTTTTTGCAGGTTTTGGTCAAGTTAAAAACGTTGTCATGCTATGAGTGAAACAACTATCTTTCTGTCACTACCAGTCAAAGACAAGATAATATTAACACTCACCAGCCGTATTTCCGCATTCACCCAAACATGAACGACAACTGGTCGGATCCTCATAGTTTACTGGATGATATTCATGTTGTTTGTAATCGACAAACTCTGGTAACTGGCTGTCCACTGTCCGGCACATGTCAGAGGTGTATTCTGGCGATGGTGTTGTCCATATAGGTGGGTCTGGAGGAACAGAGGGTGGCATGGCCGGAGGAGAGGGAAAAGGCAAATCCTCATAGTCTGGGTGAGACTGTGCATTCCATATCATCACTAAATATATGATCAGTTTTATCTTAATCATGATGTTGCAAATTCATATTGGATTATATTGAGGCCTTATGATTTTCTACAGAATAGGAGGATGCTCTGGTTTTCTCAGAAGACCCTAGAGCGTCTCCCAATAGGGAACAAGCAAATTAAGCTATTTCGCTCTGTTTACTTGATTGTACATTGTTTCCTCACACAATGAAATGCACATCGATGTAGCAACTTTGGTGGTAAAGTAACCAGTTACTACTACTATTTTTAAGTGTATTGCCCGGTATAAATTCACAATCTTCCTTCACATTAGAATCAGACAGTTGTTCGAACGACAACTGTTCTCAGAATAATGATTTCGTGGAATGTTTGGGATTTATCATACATTGCTGAAATTTTATCGCTTCAATCGCAATGGTTTTTAATGAGCTGAACTATTACATTGGATGTATTTTGCCCTTAAGAATGAAAGAAGAAACTCTGAAAAGTTTAGAAGCTTCAAACAATGACTTTTTAATGAGAAATAAGAAACTAAGTGATTATTTGGACCGTGCGTGTTTTAGTGAAACACGTTCAGTATGAGCGAGGATTTCAGATATTTATAGTTTGGTGTCCGGTAACGTTTTAATAGCATTTGTAAGTGTACAATAAACTATCGCTTTTGCGATCAACTTGCGCGGAAGAAATTTCTGGTCTCAAGAAATTATGCGGAGACAGACCGTCCAAAGAAAGGTCGTTATTCCTAGGAAATGATACATTGACCTTAGTTGGTCAGAAATTAGTCCACATAATTTGCAAAGTTTATAGATTAGGATTTTGGTAAAGTAATTGAAATTGTTGTACAAGAATTTTCTGGTCATAAAAGAGGTGCTCTCTCAAAACAGCAGTGATACAGCGGACATAATTGGGATTTGCTGTCCACTGGCAAGAGAATACTTTTGCTGGTGCGACGGGATGAAGTAGGACCCAAGTCATATGTATGTTTTGAAAGAAAAACATTTCACAAATTTGTTCTCTTTATTTCAGGTACTTTCCGATACAGCTGAAAGAGATATGTCTTCCGCCCATCGTAGTGCACATCGTGGATCAGGAGACGTCTCTCCAGGCCATCATGGAAAAGGTCAAGGTCATCTCCTTCAAGTAAGCAATATTTCCACTGTGTTAATTTTTCACAACACTTCAGAATTTCTTTTAACTTCTCTCAAGAAGCAAAACACGTGCGAAACTAGTTTGTAGTTTTTCAGTACTTTTAAATCTGTTATTTGAAATAACAATTTTTCTTCTTTTTTTGTTACCAGAATACGTTAATTGATCTTTATTGGGAAGGAATATGATAGCCGACCTCCTTAAATCTTTCATACTAAACAGTACACTAGAATCTCCCTGCGAGGACACCCAACGTTTTAGGTGTAAAGGAGATAGTTGCTCAAAAGAATTTTAAAAATGAACATTAATTGGTCATATCACTGAATTTTGGATCGTAAAGGAGTGACTGCAAGATAGAGATTCGACTGTACATAGAAAATGAACAAACGTTTCCCTATGTCGACGAAGTTTTTTGATCTTATCAGAATTTCCTCACTCCGAGACTAATGAGTAATGACCCCAGACAAAGCCTCCCAATTCTTGTAAAGAGTTAACTTTTTAAAAATATTAAAACTTTTAAATTGCAGAGGGACGGGTGTATACAGTACGGTGACGGAGCATCTTCACCGCCTCAAGAGGGACGCGCAAACAGACGCTCAGGCTGCTCTGATATCAGAGTACATCAGCCAGATACAGGTACCATACACTACATCAGAAGATTAAGAAAATGTGTTTTTAGTCGCGCCGCCTCTCCGAGCGGAGTTACCTATCTGGTCACTACGGTGTCTGTATGTATGCATGGATGTATGGATGTTGTGTTGCTTGTTAACTTTTTCCTGACCCCCCCCCGGAAAACACCAGATTTGGCTTGACGTATGTTCGGACTGAAAATTTTTTTTTCATCTCTTCATCTCATCATCTCACTCATCATTTCTTCATCTCTTCATCTCATCATTTTCAGAGAATCAACTGAGGCATCTGTTAGCCAAATCTTAAGCTTATGTCTACATGTTCTAGGAAGTTACAG
>JBCAUG010015279.1:0-10938 GCA_038406175.1 Haplosyllis leylae
ACCCGAGCTGGTGGATGGGGGATACCCAAGTAGGGGGAAGTACCCCCCTCCTCCCGGCTGGGATGGGCTAGGCCGCGGTCGGTATGCCTCTTGCGTTCACGCAGGAGGACTTTCTTATTTAAGTCTCTTTTTGCTAGGTTTCCGAGTTTCGGTTTCATAAAGCTGTACAACATACCTGGGTAGTAGAATATATTAATTCCTCAGCGCTCGAATTCACACTGATAGCTCTTATCTCTTCTTCTCCTGTGTTTATTACAAGGGTTTTCTGAGTTTCGGTTCCACACTGCAGGACAGTGTTCGTGACACAGAGGCATAGATTTAGAGACCTCGTGCCTCCTCCCTTAAGTAGGACGCATGCCTGGCTGCTTCTCTCTAAATCTATGCATAGAGGGGAGTAAACATCACACCACCAGCTGCTATAGCTCTACCGAAGTCACCTTAGATTTTCAATCTGGCCGATTTACGTTGTGCACTTCAAAGCGACAGCAAATCTTGCCTGTTTTTGTGAATTTCTCTAATGACCTCTATCATATCAGTTTCATAGCCACATACTGCCTACAACATGTGATAAAACCGACCTGGATGTAATTATCTCTGTTTCCCAGGGACTCCCGTTCAGCAATAAAGTAATTTTCTGTTCCCATTTCCTGCAATTGATATATGTATATAGTATACTGCATTGTTCCGTGGCGGTCCCTTTCCTGCATGAAAAGGGCATGGTACATACCCCTATAAAATGTAAAAGTGTGCACATTTCACTTCATATCTACAAAGTCTGTGAATCAGTTCATATGGAAGATTGTGCTTTTCAATTCCAAGACGAAATTTCACTTCTTTTTGATGAATTTTTGTATTCAATGCGGGAATCTGGTGCTAAGGTAGTTGTCACTTCGATAAGGCATAAATCATACTGCACAGTGGCTATTAAGTTGTGGAGGTGTCATTTCTGTTTAGATTTTGAGAGACTTTTCAGTAATTACTTCACAATAAGACAATGGTCGGATGTCTGTTACTTGTCATTGTATCTTGATCATCTGAAGAAGACTTGGAGATTCTATAATGCAAGCGATTGCTGGTCTGACTTGTGACATTTGTTGGTAAGCAATATTTGACTAAACTTGATATATAAATATGGGTGACAAATTTTCTGATTCCACTGTTTCTAGTACCTTGACCAATGTCGTTAATCTTGAAACAGTTTTAGATTCGGTCACATCAGCAATTAAAGTACTTGATGGAGATATGTACAAACTTATCTTAACGTGAAACCGGTTGATATCAGTAGCTGAGAAACTCACCGAAATTAACATAGCAAATATTGGAGTGAGTGATGAGTGCATAGGAAAGCTAAAGTGCCAATTGCAGCAAATAGAATCATCAGGAATTTCACCTCTGTTGGCCTGTGTAAAATCAGGAATTACTGAAACATCTTCAGAATTGCCCTCTTTGGAACAATGAACAATTTGACACTTTTGGATATAATAAATAGTAACTATATGGAAAATGTCCTTCAAACTTAAACCTGGGTGGAAATTCCTTAGGATATGTGGAAAATGTCAATTTCTACTCATCCAAGCTAGGGATCATATTTTTGCACATGTCTTTGACAAGGATTTTTATTCTCAAAGGACAGCAAATCTGCAGCAAAGGTTATTACATTGTGTTTCTGCAATTCTGAACATATTCATTTCAATGTGCACCAAATTATCAATTAATATCAAAACTGGTTTGAGCTATCATGCAATGCACCCCTCACCCATCAGTTCAAGAGCTGCATTAATTCAGAAATTGAGCAGCCATTCCTTGCATTGTCTAAGAACAATTGTTACTGATTACAAAGCTAGAGGGCCTTCGAATAGTGTCAAATGAAAAGAGTCAATTTTTTCACATACAAGATCAGTAAATGTTCTAGAATTAGTATTGGAGTCTTGCTCTCTTTGACTTATGTATATACCATCTATTGATATTGTGTACATTGCAGGCATTCAACAAAATAACAGATCTAATGAGACCAGGGCAACAATTTCATATCATACATGTCAGCCAATATACTGGTTATGCAGTTTGTCTTTGGTGTGGTGCCATTCTGAAGTGCAACTTGGAATACCATAACTGTTTGAAATATCCTAACATATATCATTGGCATATGACTACACCCTCTTCGATAAAAGTGTGCCAAATATGTGGATATAATTCAGCTGATATAAAGTACTATGTTAACCACCAGCAAAATGAACATGGATCACTTATCTTGTTCGCTTGTTCCTATTGCCAAATAGGATTCATATCATTTGTCGGTGTTCAACTTCATAAAGAAATACTTTCTGGGCCCTGCAGCTGATGTCTGGCAATAACAGAAACTACAAACAGACCTTTGTCAATGGTCAAGCTCTGTCATAGGAGCTGCGTAATTTAATAATAGATAAACTTAAAAGTCTGGACGCATGTGAAGTAACAGGAAAATTAAAGTGCGGTTCATTTGCAAAAGTTTTGAATGATTTGCTTATCCATAAAACAACCGTTTCAAAGATCTGGAGACTTTATTGTGACACCAAGTCTGTCCAGCTTGTGAAAAAAATTCCTGGTCCACCCAGAAAACTTTCTGACGAGGATACCCATTACATAAAACAGCTTGTGACTGTCAAACCCACAATATACAAATGGGAGATTCTGTCACTATTATTGGAAAATATGAACAGCACATTCACAGATATATCTGTGTCCACAATACAGACAACTGTTAAGTCCAGAATATCGGGTGTTCAATTTACCTGGAAAAAAACATCCCATTCCAACAAGAAACATTGGTGCAAAACAAATATAATATACACCCAGAATTTTGTCAATTTCATGCAGAATGTAGATGTTCACAAAGTCTGTTTTGTTGATGAAGCTTCAATCAATTTGTCTTGTTGTGAGCACAATTACCGTGCAGCCGAATCTGGACCCCGAGCAGTAGACATTACTTGTCACCCACAGGGGGAAAACTACACATTATTCTGTCTGGTTGGTCTTAATAACAAATGTTTCAATGCAGTCCAAGTCACACCAACTAATGGTTATGACTTCATTAACTTTATTTATGAAGCTTGTAATGCCAGGTGTAATGATGGAACACCTATAATTGAGCCGGATGTTATCCTCATTACTGACTGTGCCAGTGTCCATTCTAGATTTGTTCAAGACATTTTGAAACCGTATCTTAATGACATTGGTGTATGCCATATATTCCTTGCCAAGTTCAGTCCTGATATGAATGCAGGGGAACCCTACATAGGCAAGTTGAAGAAAACCATCCAGGACACATATTACCAAACTCTTGTGGATTATAGTCTAGAAACATCAGTTTTAGCAGCAGCAGAAACTATCACCACAAATGATGTTTTCCAGTTCTTCAAAAATGTTTCCCTGAACTACTTTAACCTGTAATTTTTGAATATATAGTGATTACAGATTCATCTTCTCAGGGTTAGTATAACTGTACTTGCTCATATCTACTAATTTAGTGCATGGATCACAATACTAAACTAATTTGTTTGGACTATCTCCTTGGTTTATGCCGTGGACTTAAATTATTTTTGTTTGGCTAGTCAATTTGTTTCCACTTTGACATATGCTTACATTGCAGTAGAGAAATTATTAGGGTGAGAATTAACACCCACAAGTCATATGAGATTTCTACCCATATACAAAAACCTAACGTCTTAGCATTAATTTCCCATTTGGAAAAAGAAAAGGCTTGCAGCACAGGAATTTGACCTTACTTCTATGAGGTCATTTTAAAACAAACACAAACATGGAAGTTGTCCCAACATATGAATTTTTATTGTCTATTGACCCTGATCTTTGTCAATACACGGATATTCTGAGAACCAAGGGTTTCAACAATACACGCGTTCTGAAGCACTTGACATACGATGATCTGGATCAGTTGCCTGTCGGGCACAGAAGGCTTTTATTGAACGAAGTATCTAAAATTTGTTCTCCTCACTGTAAAGCTTTATTGACATCTCTCGATGCTCAATCTTTGCAGCTTCATTCATCTTCATTAAACACTACTGTACTGATGAAATCACCTACTGCACCAAGTGAAGCTATATCAAAACTACAACCTAAGACCCTTTTTCCTTCCACCCCTTGTCATAATTCAGAACCAGATCCCAGAATTAAGTTGTACTCATATAGCTCTCCTATGGAGAAACATTTGAATCGAATTCTGAAAGACATTGATGAAAAGCAAAAGGAAGTTGATAGTATCAAATCAAAACTTGACCAAATAGCAACCCTTTTGCTTCAAGAAGAGTTTGATTCCAGGCCTCACTGTTCAAACTGTCATCAACTTGGGCACAAAAAGAATCATTGCCTAACAGAGAGGTGCCTTACATCAAGATCTTGTGGTAAGGTAAAATTGCACAAGGATGAGGTCAAAGAACATGATAACCTTAAAGTCACATTGAAAAAACTGAACAAAGACAAGAGTACTTTGGAGTCTGAGGCTTTAAAACTTCAAGACACCATCCTAGCCACAAACATTTGGTAATATATTTGGAAATGTAGTCGAGTAAATCCACCAAATGATGTTTCCGCATTTAACGAACCTGACTTGGATTGAAAAAAAAAAATATCATTGAAACAAATCTATAATTTCACAAACTTTATTAAAGAAAGTGTGTACACCAAGAATTCTGGAAAACAAGTGTAAAACCTAAATCAATGTTCAGACTTTGCATTCTAAAATTACTGTGTCAAAATGAAAAACTTTCGTTGTAAAAAAAAACATTTCAAATACTTATCCCACTACTCTCTGAGTGTAAATTATCTCGAGAAACAATAATTCTTGTAACTTAAAACTGCAACAAACGAGATGAGACCTGACATCTGTAGTAACAAACATAGTAAATGTATCCCAGAGCAGTTACTTGTAGTTAGCATGAAGGTCCATCCACACTGCAAACTAGTGATAATTTCAAATCATAAATCCGAAAAATGTACTTTACATGAATATTTAACAAATGTTTCTTAAAAGTATTAAAGGACAGTGTGAATGGACCTTAAATGTTCATGAATTTAGAACAAGTAGACCGCAGAAATAACTTTTTTAACCACGTAGTAACAAAAATATCCACTTATATCCTCTTTGTAGGAATAGCCTAGTGTAGAACTGTACTCACTTAATGTAGAATTTAACGAAACATCTGTTAATCTGTTAAAACTCTTCAAGTAGAAATGCACATTTCCTGTTTGTAATGAATTTTGTATCAAACGTCACAATGATATCATAATGTTACAGACATGAGTACCGTAGTCATTATCCAAGAAAATTTTGTCATCCACAGAAATAAATAGTTTAAAGTTCAAGAAAAATCCTAAGTCCAGTTTCATTTCTTATGCATTTTCATAGAGGGTGAGTCCAAGTTGCAAGAACTATATACTTGAGTGAAGCCTCATTTTAGACACTGTCGAAGTTCCATGTTTAACTCTGGACCTTGGGTATATTTGATGAAGTCCTCACCCACAAGTTCAGCATCAGTAGAATGATATTCGTTCATAACAGTGTCACAAGTGGTGAACACAACATTCTTTAGGTAGCTGAACATTGACTCTGGAATTGGCTCCCAATGTTTAATACACATGTCCAACTTTATGTTTACCTTACCGGTGAATATACCAAACATGTCCATGGACTTGGCATATTTCACTTGTGTACTGAGAGGGGGATCAACTACTATCATATCTGCACTGTCATTGAGGTTTGGAGAGTATATCTCACCCTCATTCCCAATAGAATTGAGAATACACGAAGCTGTTGAATTATTATTCACTTCCTCTATGCTAGAATCTGTAATAGCATCTCTGGATGTTTCTTCGATTGAACTGCTGTTAAAACTTCCATCCATGCAGACAGGTGCTTTTTCAATGACTGTACATAAGCAGGGAATACATTTTGGAATCAAATGCTTCAAAGTGTGGGTGTTTCCACTTTTTTCGGGGAATGCCATAAAAGGCTTGAATATGTCTTCGATTGTGATACTAGGCAAATATCCAAGGCTGTTCATCATGGAATCCAAGTCCACAGTGAAACGCACAGATGAGTTTCGTCTGTTCTTCAGTAAATTGCATGGATTCAGATTGACAACATCAATTGATACACCAAGACCTCCTGTTGAACTGTTGTTTTGGGATAAATCCCTATTGCCATGTACTTCACAGTATGGAATTATTGTGTTGTTTCATTCCTCCAATAATTGAACTGTTGGAATGTAAGTATCTAGTGATGCTGAATTTGTACTTGTGACTGTGTTGCTGTGGTCATCAGACTCAAATATGTCAGGCCCTAAATCCATATCACGATATGTTCCATCAAAGTTGAAATCATGTTGCAGATCATTCATGACAATCCTGTTACCTTCATTTTCAAGACCACTTTCAAAATATTGAACCTGCTCAGTTTCAATCGGCATTGTCTGAGTACCAGATGTCACGACAACACTGTCATCAGTCTGGGTTGATTGATGAACACCCACAGACTTAGCCTTGAGACTCTCAAGTAACAGGACCAATAACTTCTTCTTCAAAATAAATCCCAAAGTTTGGTCCATTAGACTTTCCGGTGTTGTTTGAGTGTTGCTCCAATTTGGACATTGCTTTTTGTTAGAGCCTTTCATGTTTTCTTCCATGACATTCCACAGGAACAAGTATCTCTGCATAGCAACCTTGTCATGCCTACAATTATCAAATTGAATGAAATGATTGTTAGGCTAGCTGCTACCTCCTAAAAAATTATTTACATGTGGAATGTGTGAGGAAAGGAAATATTAAACCGGAAAAGAAATCAAGTATTACCTAGTTAACTCTTTGTCCTTGATATACTTTACAAAAGCGTTTCTGTAGTTAGCTCTGGCATAGACATATGTATTACGTGCCATCCCAGCTGGAAAAACAAAGAAGTTCACAGTATATTTCACAGCATCATTTAAATCATGTCACTCAGATACTGTTTCCCTATTGATACTCCTGATTACAATCTTCAATTGACCTTTCTTGACATACTTCTTGAAGCGTTTTCAAAAATAACAAAACTTAAAACCTAAAAAATGTCATCATTTAAAGAAATTGGCCAGAGCTGTCTTGAGACTTAGACAGAATGAAAACCAAAGTGGCTTTTTAAGCATGACAAAAATCTTCTGGGAAGAATACAAGATTAATTAAAAACAGTATTGATATTAATAAGTATTTATTGTTTCCACAAGATTTTGTTCGTGATTAAAAACCCAGAGCTGCGAGTAACAATACCCAGAAGTAAAAAGTATGAGTTTATTTTTTTGGTTCATAATAAGCCAATCAAAATTCAAAATTTTTTTTTTTAACTTTCAATGACCAAGTGATAATTGAAAATATATTTGTTCATAGTAGATTACCATACCAACGATTTTAATAATGTAAACTAAGTGACACTTATGTTTCAATTTTAACTGCTTTTCGATTCTAGTGAAAGATCTGCTTTTGTACTCATTCAGCTGGTAATGTTCATGTCGTACATTCTATATACATTCCTCCTGTTCAAGAGGTCCTGCAAATGCTTCATAATCATAGGACATAGATCTTGGGCCACAATGACGAGAAGTTGTCTGAAAACTTTTCTTGTACGGCATTTTGTTCCTGAGGAAAATTGCAAGGGAATATCACTTGTCCGACATGCTACCGCACTTTTTTTCTGCAGCTGCGTGCACAAAGTAATCCATGGCAGCATCCGGCAAAAGCCGGATGAATAGAATGCCAATGTAAACAACAAGTTTAGGGTAATTAACATACCCTGAACATACACATTTTTGGGTATTTCTGGACCAGTGCACTGACATGATAAGAAGAATGTAGTGAAGTGTCTGTCTAAGTAGGTCATATCACTACACCGCGCTACCTGATATATACCAGCCATATTACAGTCTGACTTTGCAGAATTGGAAACCTGCAGTTTTGAACACATGAAAGAGGTTAGTAGTGGTTCCCTTCCATAATTTTTGTAAATTTAAGAACAGTTTATCAATGTGCCAATGTGGAACTGTTGTATGTACAAAACATATCTCTGTATTAATTGTAATACAAATTTGGGTAAAATTTTCACACATGGTAGAGTCATCTAGATCTAAGTGAACTGAATTTCCTGCAGAAATATTTATTATCACAGTTGGCGGCGGCTCATAGACAGGACAGGGACAGGATAGAAACATTCCGGGATACTATGGCTCTTTGCCGCATTTATTTGAACAATGTGACGGGGCACAAAATGCCATTTCTAGTCAACTTTATCCATGCTGGAGAAGCTATTATGCAACAGTAAGTAGAAGCCTTTTTTTTTTTGGACAATCCTCCTATGACAAACTATGCAATTTCTGAATTTAGTGTTTTGTTAATATGTTTTTTGATGGTTTAGGCCTCATTACGCTGTTAGATAAACAGCAATAAAAAATTTACAATGTCTTTTAACTGGATCAAACCATGTAGATGTACAAAAAGACGTAGACTAGAAAAAGTAATGCATTGTGTTCATATGACATTTTTGTTTGTTACTAGATGACCGGAGATGGGTAGGGGAATGATTCATGGAACATTTTATGTTCTGAGCAGGCCTACTGTTGTACAGACATTGCATTTGAATCTTGATGGTCATGAACGGGCCTTAGTAAACCGAATCGATGCCAGTTATGAAATACAGCTGGTGCGGAAGATTTTTAGCGCAGTTGGAGCGAGAGTAACATACAACCTAGACTGGTTTGAAATCAACACCATGGTACAAACTGACTTGCACCACCCCCTCACACACCACAGTAAGTACTAAAGAGTAGATATGGTTTAACATTACTTAAAATGGGTCATAATTAAGTACATAATAAAGCAGCCAATGTCTTGGCAACCAGGTCTATCAAATGACATAATATAATGTGGCATATTATGATGCTATGCTGGCAGAGATTTGTGTACAGTTTTGGGCATGATTCCATGAGCATGACCACCTAGTCTTATCAAATTCCATTTGATAGACAATTAAAAATTTAATATTAAGCGTGTATTACGAGATGATATTAAATTGATTAATATTGTGCATTGTTGTTTCCATAAATTGTTAATTCGTATTTTTCAGTATCCCAGAGGTTTCAGGGGGATCAGTATCGGGTAGCAATTCAAGAGGCCACAAGCCTGGCAATAGATATCGGAGGGGTGATGGAGGCTGGGTTTCCTGATTCAGATACGAGGTAATTTAAAGTAATTGAAAAATCCGTTCAATTTGTGGAGAAATACACAAAGCTATAGTTCAAAAAGCACTAGCAATGATTGTGACAATTCTTACATGTTTTAATATTACAGAAGCTTTTTTGGGGAAATTTTGGAGGACATCATACCAGTAGTCCAGACAATTATCAATAATGATGATCAAAGAATGACAGTTCAGCCAGTTGTCCTGAGAGTACAAAACAACTGCCATCATACTGTGTATTCCCACATAAAAACAGATGTACCAGCACCGGTCCTCGCCGATGCCTACCACAAAGCATTCCCAATAGTTGGTGGGCATTACCGCATTGCCAGGGAAAACCTGCATCATATATCATCGCTATTGCAACAGGTAGTATGGCTGTACTGTCAATCACAGCCCCAGTGTTGTTGCCCCAATAGAAGCCACAGACCAGACTTAACCGTGAATTACATAGAAAGTTTGGCCAATGTACTGCCACAGTATAGGGGCACTAAACTATTTAACATACCCATATTAATTGTTGAAATCAAGGGAGGCAAGGATATATGGGGAAGGATGGAACAGGAGGGCAAAGTGATGCATGAAGTAGTCAGCAGTTTGGCCATAATCCCTGAATGTTTTTTAATTTTTTTGTATGCCAGTAGAATAGATATTTGGCATGCATGCCGCAATCCAACTACTAATGCTGTGGAAATCGAATTGGAGGAGATCCATCTCAATGGGGCAGTAAGAACCTTGCAGGACACATTAGATCACTTTTTGGACCTGGTGCTCGAAATTTTAGTAAGGCAGTTGAGGAGAGGGGAAGTGATCGCAGATGCTGTAATTCCCTTTAATTGGGATAAACACAGTGCAACGACTACCCACCACGCATGTGTATTCAACTTTGGTCTGTGCTGCGATGACTGCTTCTCTCTTCCTACCCTCAGGACTGCATCTGCCCTTAAGGCCGGGTACCCAAACATGGACTTTGTGTGGGAAGATGGCAGTGCAAGGGGGGCAACACCCCCCTCCCCCCCACCCCCACCCTCAGCACCAATGTTAACTGTTGCTGATTGTTATTCAATTGGCGACTAATTTCAGATGATGGAATGTGCAGTATTGATTAAAATGATGGAAGAATATGTGAAAACGCAAAGGAAGTTGTCAGCTATTTGTGATAAATAAATACTCATGATATTGTAAGGGAATGAGGTTGTGGGATGGAATTAAATTTCGAAACGAGGGATAAAGTTTGGAGTATGTTCTTGATTCATAATTCCTCCGATGTTTTGAGCAGTTATTGATATTTTGTACTGTACAGTATCACACAGGTATCCAGATGTTAAACTGTTAATGTCTGGCATCTGTGTGATCCTAATTCCTCTTAATGTTGTAACTAAACAAGACAAACTTCTAATTGTATCCCAACCCCTAAACCGAACATCCAGAATGATCCATAATTCTTCCTGATGTTGTTAACACTACGGATGAGAATCTAAGAATGGTTTGTGGCCTCTTCATGATCCATAATTCTTCATGACATTGTAAGCAGTACCAAAAATAGGGTTGTGTGGTGTTAATGACCCACATTTGGTCGTAATGTTGTACTTGTACAGGTCGGGCACAGCTAAATCGAACACGGTTAATCCAAAGTTCCACTTAATTCAAACTTTTTTCAAAATCTTTGCCAAATTCCCTACCTT
>JBCAUG010015290.1:0-10937 GCA_038406175.1 Haplosyllis leylae
AGGAAGGTTAGTGTCTGTCCAGTCAGGCGGTGGTGCCCCTGCTGTGCATAGTACCCAGGAAGGTTAGTGTCTGTCCAGCCAAGCGGTGGTGCCCCTGCTGTGCATAGTACCCAGGAAGGTTAGTGTCTGTCCAGTCAGGCGGTGGTGCCCCTGCTGTGCATAGTACCCAGGAAGGTTAGTGTCTGTCCATCCATCTGTCCCTCCATCCATCTGTCCATATCTCCATCTGTCCCTCCATCCATCTGTCCATCCTTCCATCTGTCCCTCCATCCATCAGTCTGTCCATCCTTCAGTCTGTAATGGTACCTGTACCCAGGAAGGTAGCTTTTTTGGCTGTATTTTTGATTGAGACAGTTTTTTACTGCATTTCAGAACGTGCGAGATTTTAACGAGGATCTGTATCCGGACACAGCGTGCGGCGAGGCGGCCATGTCCGCGGAGGAGTGGCTCAGCGGGGAAAACAAACAGGTCGGTGGTAGAGCTCGTTCATGCAAAAAAGCACCTTGAAATCTTTAGCATTGACCGAAAGATAAACGCAAATCTGGTCATTCAACTTTGATCTTTACTTTCATTACCGCTTGAAGGTTCCCTGAAGTCATTTTTTCAGTCGTGTGTGTCAGTCTGTCCACGGAGGTGGTCGCAATCCCATGATGCACTTGGGACAGAGCCACACTGCCCCATGCCCCGCTACCCCTCACTGCATTCAGCTGACAGGGAAACGCGGGCGTTATGGCTCCCACTGGAAGGCTTTCTTGTTCATATTTTACGTTTGCGACAAATCCAACATCAACGTCAACGTTAACCATTATGTGAATGGTAAAGGTGTGCAACCTTGACGTTGACAAAACTTTCGAGTCCACTTTCAACTGCGCCAACCAACACTATTGTTGATGCTGCTTTTTGCATTCACTGTTATCGAAATTGCGTGTAGGTTGTAAAGATGAGTTTGGACCCTTCAAAGAAGAAGACACAGCTCAGCAAGACTCCTGCGACGAAACCTGCTGAAAAACCCGCGACCGCATCCAACCCATCTAGTCATGTGACAAATGGTGCTAATCATGTGATCAACAGTCCCAGCATTCTAACCAGTGCGGAGGTGAACCCCTCACCACAGGTAATGACGTCACTTGTGACGTTTAGCGACACCTATCATTTAAGACCACTTTGTTTAACGGCCACACACCGAGTAATGTATCGTCGGACCGGAAGCAGAAATGAGTTCTCATCCCTGTAACGTATCGTCCGACCGGAAGCGGAAATATGTTCTCATCCCTGAATTTAAAGACCACCTACGTGTTCATTGATGGATGAGTATTTCGGAAATTTTGTCAGAATCATTATTTGTTCGTTGCGCACACCACCATCTCCCCAGAGGGTTGGCACCTCTGGGTGTACCCTGAATCCACTTTGCCGTTTAAAGGCGGGACAACTGTATGAGTCGTCTTCCTTTTGTAGCCGCCACCAGCAGCAACTCATTCCGTCACTGCGCCACTTGAAAATTTGAACCTCCAACCAGCGACCAGTGGAGATAGAAACAAGAACGGAAGGTCCACGCCACCCAAACCCACAGTCAACAGGAGCTCCAAACCAAAAGCTCTAGCAGGTAAGAGGTCCACGCCACCCAAACCCACAGTCAACAGGAGCTCCAAACCAAAAGCTCTAGCAGGTAAGAGGTCCACGCCAGCCAAACCCACAGTCAACAGGAGCTCCAAACCAAAAGCTCTAGCAGGTAAGAGGTCCACGCCACCCAAACCCACAGTGAACAAGAGCTCCAAACCAAAAGTTCTAGCAGGTAGCTATACTTTCAGTAAATTAAAGGAATACATTCTAATTTAAAAGTAACTGTGACTTATCGTAAGATTCTTGAAATTTTCTGCAAAAACTGTAAAAGATACACAACAGACCTAAGTTTGCGACTCCAATAGCTCAGTCGGTTGAAGGCTGTGAGTAACTGTTCGTATCGGGTTGGATCCCACCATACTTCAAAAAGTAAGTGGGTGAAGTGATATGCTGCTGGGATGGTTGTGAAGAGATCGGCCAGCGTCGCACCAGATATGAAACTGAGGTGGTCATCCTCACTATGGCAACAAAGCAAGAAAGCAGTAGTATCCAACCTGGCTTTAAAACCTAGGGCAGATATCACCAGAAGTCCAGAACATGGGTGTCGTCGACCTCAGGAAAAGAACTTTACGTTTCAGAACTTATACTGTAGCTCCCCGTCCAGAAACTCACCCAACCTTCAAATGGACCACGCTGGTTGTATAGTCCCGTCGCTTTACACTGTTACCCAGCAACAACTGACATGTTCCTCCATTTCAGGTGTACATTCTAGTAAGTACCGCCACCTGGAGGGAATACCCGGACCACGTGGTCAGCACATTGAGAACATCCGGAACCTGAGTCACACACTTCCGGGAGAGAGCGACATGTTTCACGCCAACAGGGACCGCTTCGCTCTGCCTCTCAGCGGGGCTGGAGGACTCGTAGCCGTGTTAGAGGTGAGAAAAGAGCGGTAGAGCTCTTCTTTTAAGCGGGACAGGGAAACTTAAAAATAGTTTATTCACACTTATTACCGCCCGCGTACGGAGGTTATGTTTTTACAGGTGTCTGTCTGTTAACTTGGGGGGGGGGGAGGGGGGCTTTCACCCATCCATCTCCATCCGATAATACTTCCATTGGTCCCATGTCCTTTCTGGGAGGGTACCCCAGTCCCAGGTTCTTTCCCTGATCTCTGGTCCCAGGTCCTTTCTGGGGAGGGCCTTAGTCCCAGCCCCCCCCGCCCCCCAGCTGGGACTGGTGTATACGCTGCAGTACAGAATAGTGAGTACTTGCTATGCAGCAGGCAGCGGTCTGGCAGGAGGACTTTCTTGTTGAATATAAATTCACACTGCACGGGAGTGGGACCGAGACAGGTACAGGGAACAACGGGTCCTGGGCCCTTTCCCTGTCTCCGAACATTTCTGCACAAATTAGATCTATTAGGACCCATTAGTCCAGGTCCCTTTCCCTTTACCTGCCCAGGTCCAATTACCGTTCAGTGTAACTAAGACATCACTTGTTCATGGCACCAAATGATCTGACCTGAACAAGAAGGTGACCGTTCCATGTAGGGACCGTGAAGTGAACGCTCATGTGTTGTACGTGCTTTCCAGGCGAAGAACCAGGGTCGGCTACCGGACACGGGAATCCCGTACCTGCAGAACGGATCCGCCGTCATGGACTTCCAGTGGGATCCCTTTGACGACCACGTGTTAGCTGTGGGTGAGTAAAGCACTTCCAGTGGGATCCCTTCAATGACCATGTGCTGGCTGTGGGTGAGTAAAACACTTCCAGTGGGATCCCTTCAATGACCATGTGCTGGCTGTGGGCGAGCAAACCACTTTCAGTGGGATCCCTTCGACGATCACGTGCTGGCTGTGGGTGAGTAAAGCACTCCCAGTGGGATCCCTTTGATGATCACGTGCTGGCTGTGGGTGAGTAAAGCACTTCCAGTGGGATCCCTTTGATGATCACATGCTGGCTGTGGGTGAGTATAGCACTTCCAGTGGGATCCCTTTGATGATCACATGCTGGCTGTGGGTGAGTAAAGCACTTCCTGTGGGATCCCTTTGACGATCACGTGCTGACTGTTGGTGAGTTGACGACTCTCCACAAGAACAGGGAGACATGTTCATCCACAGTAGAAAGTCTGATTTAAGTTTAAGTGTTTTCAAGAATTATGGTTGTAAAAAGTAGGTGACTATGCAAAGAACCGCGGGATAGAATAGGCTGTATTGTGACATGTCATCCAATTTACAGCCTAATGGCTCATTCGCACACACGGAGACAGGTTCGGGTTCGGATCGATAAGAAATATTCACCCTGCAACCCCATCCCTTAAGCCTGGTTTACACGTAACGTCTGCATTTGCGTTTCCCTTTGATCTTTGCCGGCCCGTTTATGAAAATTGAGACGTTAAGTGTAAACACCTCCACTTGTAGCCATGGATTCCATTCTTTGCGTCAAACGCAGACGCACACGCAAACGTCAAGTGTAAACAGAGCTTTAGTAATTGAATACGGATGTTAATTTACCTTCAATTGCAACAGACGGTTTCGGGTCTTATCAAGAGTTCGGTTTAAATTAACCTCAACGAGGAAAGAATTAGATTTGTATTTAATATTAAAGGTTTTATATACCGTCGTATTTGACGTATTTTGAGAAGACTTCCAAAAGTTGCTCACTGGGTCGCTCTGCACCTTGTAATGGAGTAATGTAGTTGGCGTCACAACAGTCCGCTTTAGCACCAGATTCTAGTAAAAATTTCACCACCTGTGAATTCCAAGATTTATCATGAATGTGGCATCCCTGTCAGAAACACAAAGAAAAACTGAAAGCGAGCAATCTCAGCTGACCTAAACTGAACTGAACTCATCTGCATTTGACAAATCTGCAGTTATTCATGCACTTCCAAAGGAAAGACAAAATTAGAACGATGATAGGGAGGAGAACCAGTTTTGGGAATTAATTTATGAATTCTATGGGAAATCTCTAGAAAAAAGTACCTCTACTTGATCATGTAAGCTGGCCTCATGCAAAATGTCCATCCAGAACTATTGTCCTGGTTGACACTGGCACCATTCCTCATGAAAAATGTTATCAATTTTAAGTTTCCATTCCTTGCACAAATCTGCATGAGTGTCTCTCCATTTCTTTGAGTATTAACAATCTTGAAAAGCGAATTGATATCAATATTCTTCTCCTTGTGCATGGAGGCCAGTAACTCACAAAAATCACTGGAATCTCCATTTTTGCAAATATTTTCAAGGCTATTCCACAAGTAATCCTTGTCACTGGCGAGTTTATCCAGATTCAGGGTTCTTACGTAACTAGAGCCTTCCTCCATTGCCAGAACGAATATCAAATGTTTCACAATACAGTGATTACATCAATGTGTATAGCATTTTTCTAATGTGATTTCCTTCTACATTTTGATTACAATGTGAGTCGTCCACAATTGTTCCACAAATGTGAACTATTTGCAAACAATTGTTTTCAATACACTTGACTAGTCAATCAGATAGTCAATGTGGAATAGACATAGTCTAAGTTGATAGTCTATCTCTTTGAGATTCATCGTGACCTACAGGTAGTATAGCTGCTGTTCAAACATATTTTTCATAATTCCTTTATTCTGAGTGTGAAATGTGTCCTTTTGCAACATCGACATGGTGTTTTTAAAGAGTTTCGGCACAGAAAAGCACGTAGATCGAGGGTACCGTCAACACAGGGCACCAATTGGGTTGAAACGGACAATCAGATCAGGAGGTGTCAAGCATCAAGATTGGTGGAAGTTGTAGATTCGGTTTACCGTTTATTTTTGCACCGAAGATTTTGACAGCTAAATGAACCAAATGCTTGATCATGAATGAATTCATCATTTCCGTTGGAAAGTGATTTGAGTGAAACTATTGAAAATTGTAAACAATGTACCGAATTACAAGTTATTTGGAGTTGCATGGCATATCTATGCTCTTTTTTCAATTTACGACAAATTTGATCAGCATGACCGCGTAAAAATTGTTGCAACTACAGTAGCACGTAGACAAATTTTCTGTTGAAATTCTTACTTTGCCAATAAAATGTCAATTCATAGAAACGAAATGGGACCAAATCCCGGTTAATCCAAATTCTAAAACCCTAGTTATTTTTTGCTGGGTTTGGAGAAGTCATTGATTTTACCTCGAACAGGCTACGTCAAATTCTGTGCTCAGGTGAATTGTGTTGAATTTCCAAATTATGCCAACAAAAATATTGTAGCATGTTTTGTTATTGTGCTGACAAAAGTTTTTGTGGAAGTAAAATTTTGAAGAAACGTTTATTGATGTTATCTCTTTCTTTGAAGGGATACTCTTCAAGGCAATTTATTATTTGAAGAAGAAAATCTTGAAAATTTTCTTCCACTTGCAAAAAGCTCATGGCAATGACTAAAGAAGTCATGAGGAAACGAAAAATTCCCAAAAATATATGGTTATTTAATAATGGGAACGGTTTTTCTCTGTGTATATTTTATGATTTCACAATTCACAAGGTGCCATGAGTTCCCGAACATTAATGCGCTCTTGTGATACAACCTCCACACTCCACACATTACAAAACACCTCAATGCATGCCTCATATGTATAAATGTATTTTCTATTTATGGCATGGCACCGTTGCTGGCTCACCGTCGGTGTTTGGTTGTATGGTTGAGTTGGTAAGACGAACACTGAGATGTTGACCCATTATGTTTACCACAAACAAGCTTAGCTGAAAAGAGGATTGGTAGCAAAGCGTTTTCTCCTCTGTGACGAAGGCACGCCAAAAGTTCCATCACCATTTTTGAGGAGGAGTCTTTTTATTCATCTTTCGCGTTTAAAATTTTTACAATAGATTTATCGGGTAAGTACAATATTTCTTAACTTTATTTTGAAATTTGTCTTCTTCCTAGAGAGGTGGTTCCATTTCTTAGAAAGGAATTTGTCGCCAAGTAGGTTACATCCGAGTCTATTTAACTTAAAGGGACGTGAAAGAGATGTTTGTCAGAATTGAGTCAGCTGATGCATGATATTTGTCAAAGTGCGAAGAAATTCCTTTTACACTGTATTGCATTTCATAAAGAAAACAACTGAAAAATTTGTGGGAAACGAAATGGGTTGGTTTTAGTAGATTTTCTTAAAATCGAAACTGTTTCAAAAAGAAATATGTACAATTTGTGCCCTTAACATGAAAAGTAGTGCGAAGAGGTATGAGTCAACGTGAAAAAACGCCCACAGGCCCCTTGTAGCATGTCGTATTTGGTTGTTTTCTCTCTTTAAACCTTCAAATAAATCTCACAAAAAACTTCCTAAATACTCATAATTTGGCCAAGAACAACGCGTTAGGAAGTCGTGCTGCTTTTCAGACAAAAATAACTCAATTTCGTTTCAGAAAAATGGCAGCTCAATGGGACGCCTATATTAAAAGCATCAAAGACAATGCACAAGGAAACTGTGATCAAGCAACAATCATAGGATTAAAAGACGGAGCATCATGGATTACTCCGACCTGCTCTGGTGTAAGTATGAGAAAAAAATCAACTTAATTAACTCACTCATTCAATAATCCTAAATTTCTTCACATGCCTTTTAAAACAAAGAATTAATTTATAGCACACAGGCTGTGGTGGCAATTGCTCATTCCCCACTGACGTATTATTAAACATTTGTAACAAAGAATCTTCATACTATTAATTTTAATTCAGTGATTATTTATAAATTACCATTAAAACAAGTTTACAGAGTCAGTTATCCTTTGGTCAGGGTAAAGCATGCGTCACCAACATGACGTGACAAAATATGAAAAGCATTTCACAACACGGATACATGAAGCACGCATCCTTATATTCTGTTAAAGGGACAATCAGAGGTTGAAAAAATCATCTCAAATCAAACTCTTTCACAGTAATAGCCTTTAATTGAAGCCAACTGAATGAAAATAACCAACTTATTACTGAATTCGTTAAACTTTGCAATGACTTCTTACCCGTCTTTTAGACAACAAAAGATAAATTTATAATACTGATATATTACAAAATAATTTTAAAATGTGAAGTGGAGGACAATGTGTGAAAGAGAAAAACATATCTTCAGTTTTGTTGAAAATTTGATGCTTCGGTTGGACTTTTTATCGCTTCCAACGGATTGTAGGAAGGGAATGTTTTCAGTCGTGTGTGTCTGTCCGCGGGGGCGGGGGTGAGTCCCTATGATGTGGGGTAGGGTCAGCCCCCCCTCCTCTGCTTTCCACCCGGTGTGATGGTTTCATACACCCCGTCTTTCTAACACTTCCTTTGGGGGTGTGAATTCATTTAACCCGTATTCCCTGGTGGGATGTATGAATAAAGAATCTGAATAAATCGATTTGAAGCATGTGATAAATTCGAATACGAGGGGCATTTTAAGTGAAATGATTTCAGAACCCATCCAACCGGCCCCCGTTTGCATATCCCATTGGGGTCTCCCAAATTAGAAATGAAGTTTTCATGAACCCCTGCAGCATACTGAGTTTGATTTCAGAGATCCCCCATTGAATCGGGGAACCCACTCAAAATTCCTTTTGATGCATTATGGCTTCGCCACTGCATTAATTGATTGTCAGCAAAGTGTTAAATCCAAGGCACTTTGGTTCATCTTGAGAAGGCGAAATGTGCATCTTTTGTTTTACTTTTCAGGGTTTGAAGGTAACTCCTGAAGAGGGCGCTGTGTTAGCCAGAGCTTTCAGCAGGAAGAAGTATGACGACCTCAGAGCCAATGGAATCAGAGCTGCCGGAAAGAAATACTTTTTCCTCAGGTCTCTCGACGATGATAGAATAGTAATAGGCAGGTGTAAAGACGAAACACTTACCTTGCAGAAATCTAAGACAGGTACGCCTGCCTACTGAAACTGATTTTATAATGTACAGGCGAAGCTTTTCCTGTTTTGATTTTTTTTCATCTGATCAGACCATTTTTTCGAAATTCAGAAATTCTTCACAGGTTCTAGTTTTATTCAGTTAATTTATCTAATTACACGACTGATCCGTAAATAAGAAAACACTCTTGAATGAACAAGGATTTAAAAGTTTATTGGCATCGCATAATTACAAATATAAATTTTCAGCTTTTTGTTTCTGTATACAAAAAAGTAATAGTTTATGTCGCATACTTTGCAGCTTTGGTGATAGCGCATACTCCTGGTGGACAACAACCCGGTAACACCAACAATGCAGTCAACACTATCGCCACGTATCTCAGGGGGGTAAATATGTAATCACAGGTAAAAACTACTTCTAATCTTATGAATGCGTGACATTAGAAAAAGAAAACATTTCTGTAGACAATGATAAAAGAAAATTGTTGGTCCCAGGTCATGCGTAACAAAATGAACACAGTTTGCGAAAATTATCTTCCCAATTTCTTAAAAACGGTTTTAAAAAACTTGGGGGCAAAAATACTGGCTGATGAACTGCGTAACCACGAAAATGTCAAGTCTAAAAACCCACACTGGTTATTTCGAACTTGGTTCAACAAGTCAGCAAATATTGTCTCACAATAGAAAAAAGTTCGTTTTCGACATGGACTTCGTTACCACGGGAAATTTTCTCCGGGTCAAGAACTCGTTGCGAGCAAGACCCAATTAATGTATAGAATTATTAACATTTCTATAATGGGCGACAAAACTTGAAAGCAGTTCCTGACAGATCTTCTTTTCTTACAGACTACACAGGCAATTTACTACAACCTTCATAATCGGGTGCTGCAATTGTGTTCATACTGCCTTCGGATTGCACAAGCATAAACACGTGAAGTTTTAAATGTACTTACTTGCGTTCATCACAAAATGATTCTGAAACAAACTAAACTGTTCACAAGAGGATAGAAATTCAATTTCCAGCACACCCTGAAATGAAATCCTTTTTGTTATAAAATCATATTTTGTTGAATTTGACGACATATTTTTTATTGTTGGTCCTGAATTATTCTTGATATGATAAATAATGACATTACAAATAAAACAAGATAGAAACCGAGTCTTTAAAAATATATCAACACCCACGATTCACTAGCCTCCGTTTTCATCGAGTAGGTGAATTGTAATTGTAATCGAAATGAATGTACCATACTTCAGGTAAAGTTTTTGTAAAAATAGACAACAGGACGTGTTATTTATTACTAGAATTGTATAAATTTAATTATAGATGGTTCAAGATGGAAAGAATGTGCGAGTTCCAGCTTTAGCGTTCAGCTAGTTTAAATTGAACATGTACTCGCTGAATTATTGAGCACTTTTAGCTGACTATTATGCACCAAATAGCTGTGCAATTTTAAGTTTCAATCTCCGCTTTATGAATTTACTCTTCTCAATGAAAAATCATGCTTGTACCTAAATAAGACAGAATTCAATTCAAGAACATAATATTTCATTCAATATTTCCGAAATCGCACACACGCTAACATCAGCTTGCTAGTCAGCTATGTATTAGAACTGACATTGTGCACAATTTATTAACAAATAAATGTTGTTTTGTCACTTATTTTCGAGTTATGGAAAACATATACCTTATTAATAAAAGTTTCTGAAATGATTGAACTATTTCAAACCATTTTCTTTGACGTAATACCTGTTCACGCCCAGTGATGTGATTCATAAACAAACGGCGAATTTCGGTTTCAATGATATCATCCAGATTAAGCAATAAATGGACGACATCAAAGAAGCTACATAACACTTTTGCGCTCGCTTTGGTTCGGAGTAAGAATGAGTCCTCAGTTGCTAAACTTCGCATCTTGTTCAACATAAGGCGATCAAAGATGGGTCAAAGAACCTACGATTGGAGGCATTTGTGCACATTAATATTGCACAAAATTCGTTTACGCAATAAATATACTGTGACTCGACCATTGAAATTTCCGTCTTTCTTCTGTTACTTCTTTAAATCAACTATCTATATTCATCAGCTATATGACTGGAAAGCAGTTCGTAGAAAGATAAACAGCTGACTAGTTTCGTCTTTGGATGCGTCTGTTGAGGTTTCGTTTAGAGTTTCGGGTATAAGTAAAGTTCCGGAACGTAATCTGTTGTAAATGGCACATTTCCTGTCGTTAGCACTTTTTGCTCTGAAAGATAACTGTTCTTTGCTGCAACCTTTCCCTGCAAATGAAGACATGAGCAAAATAAGAAAATGTTTCAAAACACAAACATTCACTTTGCAGTCTTGTAGTAAATCAAGATAATCTTTCCAGATGACTGCGTCAAATCCAATTCAACCGTCAAGTGACTTTTTGGAGCACACAATTATTCCTTTTCTACCGCCCGCATTCCCAACGGGATTAGGAAGGTAATGTGCACAGATGTGTGTCCGTTCACAGGGGGGGGGGGGAGTACCCCAGCTCCATCGCATA
>JBCAUG010015301.1:0-10937 GCA_038406175.1 Haplosyllis leylae
TCCAGGTGTTTGATTATTTGACATTTGACATCTTTTTGACAATTTGACATCTTTTTGACATTTTGAAACATACAACTAAAACCACCTCAGCCCGCACAGGGCTATTTTTTGTTCATTAATTTAGAACAGTGTTTACAGCTTAAGAATTTAATGCATTTCGGAGGAAATGATTTCTTTATATTATTATTTGATAAGTTGCTCCTAACTATGTAGTCTGCAATGTTTTTAGGGCGTCTATATCCATATGTGATTGGAATTTTTAATAAGAATCGAGTCGCCGAGCTTCAATCCAATAATTGTAAGTGACGGGAAACAATTTCTCGCATGTTTGGTAGAGATGGATTGTATTCTGTAATGAAATAAAAGCCTTTCTCTTTTATTTCTTTATCTTCTGTGTGTATCAGACTCAGCTGGTTTTCGTGGCTTATTTTTCGTATAGATCTTATTATCAACTCTTTTGGGTATCCTTGTTTTTCAAAATAGAAACTCAGTTGTAATGCATGTTTAAGATAATCATGCCAATTTGTACAATTCCTTTTCACTCTCAGAAATTGTGAGAATGGGATAGAGTTTTTCATTGACAAAGGATGGCAGCTTGAGTAATTAAGATACGAGTGGCTGTCTGTAGGTTTCGAGTATAACTCCGTTATTATTTGTCCATTTCGGATCGCTATCCAAATGTCCAGAAACTGGACTTTTTGCTTACTTATCTCATATGTAAATTGAATATGTTCATCACATTTATTCAATCTGGTTAAGAACTTCATTAGTGATTCTTTCGATCCTTCATAGATTGCGAAAATATCGTCATAAATCTGTACCATACTCGCGATCGATCTGGTTCATTGAACAAATATGTTTTCTCAAAATTATTCATGTATAGATTGGCATAGGTTGGCACTACCCTGGTTCCCATTGCTGTTCCATTGACTTGTATAAAGTTTTCATCATTGAAGACGAAATTATTCAACTTCAGGACACAAGATAGTAGTTTCATCAGCGATTCTGTCATTGGTAAACTTCCCGTTGGTCTTTGGTTTAATTCTTCATAGATGACTTCCATGCCTCCATCGTGGGGTATGTTTGTGTATAGACTTGTTACATCCAGGCTTATCAACCAGTCATTTTCATTTATATTCATTCCTAATATTTTCTGCAAAAGATCTGGTGTATCTTTGATATAAGATTTTGTTTTCATTACCATAGGTTGAAGGATCAAATCTAGCATTTGGGATATCTTTTCTGTCGGTGAATTTACACTCGAAACTATTGGTCTTCCTGGTGGGACTGTTCTATTCTTATGAATTTTTGGTAGCATGTAAAAAATTGAAGTACGTTGTCCTCCTTCAATCAGGTAATGATATGTACTTTCTAATATTTCATTATTCTCCAACATACGGTCAATTAATGACCTAATATACTTCCTATGAATTTTTGTCATGTTTTTCTCCGTTCTAGAGTAGAATCGTACATCTTGTAGTTGGCGCATCCCTTCTTTAATATAGTCCCGTTTATTCATTAATACAATATTAGACCCTTTATCTGCTTTCTTGATTACAATGTCTTCATTATTTGCAATGTTATTTAACAATTTATATTGTTTGATAGAAAGATTTCTACTTCTACTTTTGCTGGGATTATGGTCTAGCACCTCATCACAAATTTTCTGATGGATAAATTCCAAGTTTGATGGCATAGTTGGGTTGAATGCTGAGGGTAGTTTTAAATCTTTATGAAAATATCCTCGATTGCTATTACTATTTTCCTGTGCCGACTCTTCCATATTGGAAAAGAAAACATGGCTTGAAGGTTTGATGATAGGGCTACAATTTCAATTGGTGATTTGTAGAGGACCTTTTTAGCTACCAAAAGACACTGTTTGAGAATTTTTGCAATTTACAGTTTGAGATCGAGACATCATGAATTTTTTTGATGGGCCACTGCACATCTTGTACTTGGGTTGGGAGGTAAAATGATGTGAGTTTATCAATCTAAGGATGCTCCAAAAGTATGTAATGTCAAAATTAGAAAATCTTTACTGGGGCAGAAACAGGGCACATATTTGTGACTTTTTCAGTTAGCTGCCTCAGTGTCAAGCCATAGTCCAGATATTTGACAATTTGACATTTGACATCTTTTTGACAATTTGACATCTCTTGACATCTTGACATTTTGACATAGACATATAACTTAAACCACCTCAGCCTGTCACAGGGCTATTTTTGAATTTTTTGACACATTTGCAACAGCTTAAAGGGTACCTAGGATTTACCAATTTGATCAAGAATGAGGCCATAGGTGTAGCCCAGGGTGTTCTAGATACCTTGGTTTGGGTTTTTGAATATGTCACTGATTGGCCATTTGCTGGGCCATTAAGTGCTGATTTTGTGACATATTGAAAAGTTCATGACTTTTTAGAGTGTTGGGTATTTGGAATTTGGACCCAAAAATTGACACTATGTCAGTTTAGGCAAAATTGAGGAATTTTTTCCATTGGTTGGTCTCCAAGCTACAGCTGTTTGAGTAAGTGGCTGTTTTTGAGCTGAAACATAAATCATCCATTTATGGCATGAAGGGTCGATGATAGGGGTGCAGTGTCAATTGATGATTTGTAGGGGACGTTTTTAACTGCCAAATGGTAGCTTTTGAGAAATTTTGCAATTAACAGTTTTCTGGTAAATTGAGAGTATGTGAATTTTTTTGATTGGCTGCTGCTCATCCCATATATGGGTTGGGAGGTCAAAAATGATATGAATGGTCAATCTAATTTTTCTCTAGGGGTATGTAATGTCAAAATTGGAAAATTCATACTGGGGCAGAAACAGGGCATGTTTTGGGGAATGTATGGGTTAATGGTATGTAGCATCAACTGATTTAAATTATTTTCAACAGAGGCAGAGGTAACAATGTTCTCTGGCTGTTATGATAACATTTTGGCCAATACCTAGTAGATCTAGATTGGGACATGGCTTTATACATGTTCCATGTACCAGTCCATGTATCTTGGCTAATACTGCATGGATCCTTCTCAAAAAATTACTGGACATTCTCTATCATAAATTATTATGATTTAGTTAATTAGGAGGTTGCTGGGTGTTTTAAGGCCAATTTTCAAATATTTGAAAAATCCATCTAGATCTAGGGCATGGACACTGTGGGCCACCCATGGACATGTTGAATCAGGGCAGGCCATTTTGGGTGTTCTAGATGCAGTTGGGGGCATTCCCAGGCATATGAAGGGTACCATTGTTGTGTACTAATAGCCAAAAGGGCATCTTGAAATATTGCTTATTAAAGGAACAGAAGCCATTTGAAATTTCGAAGTGAGAGGTTGCATATTACATATGCAGTGATGTCATGCACATGCACACTTTGTACATATGGAAGCTCTGCCCCCAGATTCCCCTGTGCAAGGAAATGCTGGGCACCCAGGAGAGTAGACAACAAATTTTAAATCCAGACTTGTGCAGTATCATAGTCCCACTGACCCACTCACATATGAACATAAAACACAACACAATGAGAAGTCACACACTAGGTCATCTGTCAGGAATTCACATGAGAAGCCGCAGCCTCTAAATTCAGAGATTGTGAAGTAAGGTTGCAATAGAAGTCACCACACTGAAACAATCTGTAGTTGTCCAGATTTCTTGAGCAAAGAACAAGAGTCTATTAAAATCAGACTAGCATTTTTCTGGTGCATTTTTAGGTGGTTTAAGTTTACACTTATGACCACTCAATTGCAAATTGGCAATTTGGGAAATTTCGTTTTGGATTTTTTGTCAAATTAGGACCTGGAAAATGGTGTAATGTCTCTTAAATATTTGGATTTGCATACCCTTAGACTATGTTTAGTTTGACCTGTCATATCATTTTTGACCTCCAAACCCATTCACAACACTCAAATTGGCTCACAATAAAAATTTGAGAATTTGTTAATTTATGAGAGAACCATTAATTGCAAAACTTCTCAAACTTTACCTTTATGTATTCTTATGTGTCCTCTACAAATCACCAATTGACATTACACCCTTATCCCTGACCATTCATGCCATAAATGGATGCTTTATCTACTGATCCCAAATTGAAAAAAACCAAACAACAAAAACAAAGCAGAACAGAAAATTACTAATTAATAGTACACATTTATGCCAATTTATGACTCAAAATTCCAAATACCCTTCATTAAAAATATTCTGAATTATTTTACCTCTTAAAAATTTGCACCTTACAACCCAGCAAATGACCAATTGGTTACATATTCACAGAACCAAAACAGAATTTGTAGAGCACCCTAGGCCACACCTATGAATTGATTTTTGATGAAATAGGTGCATGCTAGGTACCCTTTAAGCCAACAAAAATATGTCAAAAAAGTGAACTTTCACACATATGCTCTAAAGAACAGCTCTCTGTTTGCAGCTTTACACATGTGCACATATTTTTGAAATATTATATGATGTATTGACAAAAATTGCCATGTCATAGATAAAGTCAAATGAGCAAGGAGGTCATCAGAGACATGAGGGTCTAACTTGGAATATTTCTACCTCTAATTTTTACTTTATTTTAAGCCATTTTAGATCCTCATTGACACAGCAATATACATGATCATCTATGTCCAGTAAAATTTTCAGTGTAAAATTCCATCTAGAAATGATAGAATTGGACCATTCACTGAACAGATTCACTTAACACACTTAATACTAAGTGAAAGATGTGAAATGTCAAAAAGTCAAACAGCTGGACTGTGGAGGAAGCTCATAAAAATAACTTGACACAATGAGATTTATATATAATAAGGTCAATTTTGATGTCACAAATGATGGTTATGAAGTACCCTCAAAATTTCCATAGAATACCTTTTCAAACAATTTGAATGAACTTCATATGCAACATCAAAATTGACATATTTTTGACATTTTGAAATCTTTTTGACACTTTGACATATGACTTCTTACTTAAATCACCTCAGCCCATCACAGGGTGTGAGGTCCTTTTGGTCCAATGTAGAGTGGCTGTAGGGTCTCAGGTACAGCTGAGACAGTATAATGCTTTGGGCACTTTTACCTCTGTTACTGATGATCTCTAATTGGATCTTATGTCTGTTCCTCATAAGCAAGAGTTGTCTTCAGTTTAAATTATTTATTGTAGTTCTGTACAATCTACATAAGTTGATAGCTCTCAGTAGCCTACAGCATTTAAGCCTAGTTTACTGTTCCAGTGTTTAAGCCTAGTTGTTACTGAACTTGTGGTTAAAGCTCTTGTATTATACTGTACAATGCATTTAATACTGGGTCTGATCAGCAGATGATTGGCTAATCCTTGAGGATGTGGCTATTGGCCACATGCCTGGTTGGATCCCAGTGGGCTCTTCAACTATGTAGTTGACAGCTGTTTGGGACTTTTTTGGCACTGTGCAAGGGCAATGTCATTTAGTGATATGTAGAGGACACATTAGACTACCAAAAAGCACATTTTAAGAATTTTTGTCACTGACAGTTTTAGAACTCTTAAATTGTACAAATTGTAAAATTTTTATTATCGACTCATTTTAGTGTTGTACATGGGTTGAGAGGTAAAAAATGATATGAGAGGTCAATGTGATCATGTTCTGAGGGTATCCTATGTGAAAATGAGAAAATATTTACCTGAGGCTGCTGGGGTGAATTTTTCAAAATTTTGGGGTCATGGTGTGTGGCATCAAGTGATATTGGCCAGTATTGTAAGTGACTATGTCTGGCTGATCACATTTTGGTCAATTCCTAGTAGATGTAGATGAGGGTATAAATATAACACATTCCCACTACATGTATGTTGCTTAATATCACATGGATTCTTCCCAAATTGATTGTGGGAGGTCTCTATAATTATTACTGCTGATTTAGATCTATGTTCATTAGTAGGCCCACTGGATTTTAAGTGGTTTAAGTTTGCACACCTTATACCATGGTGCATGAAAAATCATTTTCAGCAATTTGGGACACTTTCTATTGAAACATGCCTATATTTTTATTGATAAAAGAGTGACAATTACCCCTTTTTTAATTTAGTCTAATCAGTTCATAGTTATATCACTTGAGGAACCACCAGGAACCATTGATTGGTTAGTTTGGTTTTGGATGCATTTGTGGTGGGTTAAAGGGTAGCTCGCATTCACTTGGCATTCACTTATTTGATCAGGAATCAGTTTATAAGTGTGCCAGACTTATTTTGAAGGGCATATAAGAGGCATTGTAACTGGAATGGCAGCTCGTGACTGCCATGGAACCTCCCTCCAGGGATCTTTAAATCTCCCATGACCAGAGCCCAGAGGACATTAACTGATCACATGCACAAATCTTTCAATACCTAATCCAATTCCCCTTGTCACATGCACACATCTCCCCACTCTGGACTAGCCAATCAGAGTCATTAACAATGACGACAATGATATCATAGATACCATGGTTGTATTCTGCCAATCAGCACATAGGCTAAGTACCCAAGGTATGACTGGTATTCCTACTCTTCCTCTGGTGTCCCTAGGTAATCTGAGTAACCCAAATGAATGGAAAGTGGTTTCTTTCAAGTTACTCATGTTATTTAACTCAAAGCACCCTAGTTTGTGCTATTTATTATTCAAATCCCCCTTGGACTATTTTGTGTAGCAGCTTGATATATTAGTAGTCATTTTTCCCTATAAAAGCAACTGCTTGCCTAAGAAAGTAAGCCATTGAAGAGTGAACCATCATACTGTTAAGTACCACTAATGTTCAGCAGGAACTTATCAGGTGAGAAGGGAACTTAACTCCCCCTGAGGAGGAGCAAGGCTACAAACATCTGAATTGGGTTATTTGGACCATTTAGAGCTTGGTTGTGTATTGCCTTGCCATATCCCCTCAGGGAGCTTTGGATCCTGTATTTGTTGTTTTATGTAATTGTTGTATTTAAGCCTAACTGTACTAAATGGATGCAATTGTGTATCTTAGAGTAATCCTCCTTTGTGCCTATTGTAATGCAATTCATTGATTTCAGAGTTTTGGCTTACTGTTGCTGTTTTAACTGCTGTGTTCACTGTGTTTTCTGTGCTGAAAGTATTCACTGACTGTGAGCTGCATTTTAAGCTGATTTAGCTGCATTGTGTATTAAGGGGCTTTAACTGTATGGAATCCCCCTGGATTCACACTGCATTGTACTGTTTAGATTCATGTGTTGCTTACAACTCTGTGAAAGTATCAGGATGCCTAGCTATGCTACAGAAGGTGAACTGTTCCTACTGTGAAGGGGCTGTACACCCCCTGTGTATTAGAATGGAGTGTTCATGCCTTGTGTATTCCAGTGTTGCTTTAAGGAGGATTTCTTTAATAAAATTAATCTTCAAACCAGTGGTTTGTCTCTTTGACCTTGAGGACTTATTGAAGGGCAATCAAACCCTATAACTTTCCTTAACTATTTGAGTCCTGTGCATGAACTAATACCTATTATTCTGTTGTCACCCCTTGGATACAAGCTGAGAGCCCCCTGCATCTCCCCAGTTGAGAGTGCATCACCAGACATATCCAGTAGAGTAATATATTTGTGACAATATGATGATGATGTCACAGTGGAACATCTTCATCCATCACCTATACCCTTCATAAGCATGTGTTTGCACCTTTTCAGTTAGTTCAGTCAGTTCGCACTTAGGGCTGGGATCTCACATCAGTGTAAACTGAAGGATAGTGTTGTGTACTTGGTAACTACTCATCAAGTTAGTAGCTTCCAGACTACAGTCCAAATTGTTGCATCAAAAAGTCCAATAATGTGTAAATCCTGTGCCTCTTAAGTGAAAACTGAATCCTGATTTAGAAGTGCAATACATGACAAAATAACTAAGTCAGAATATTCCAAGCAACACTTTTATTCCATACAATGCTAAGCATCAAGGAACTAAAGTGTACTACTGTACTGCAATGAAATCCAATCCAATGCTTTGCTGTTTTTGCTGTAGTTGAAGTGTCTCCAAAGACATCCAAGGAATGAATGATGTGGAGGCTTAGACCTGCTAGTCAGGTTCCATCCAATTGTGCAATATTATATGGAAAAAATTTGTTGGGGTTTAGCTTATCTTTTGTTGAATGTAAACTATTTGAGTACTTTTTCGTAACAAAAGGTTATGCCCTGATTGTACAATAGTTACATAATATAGGAGGGTACTGCACAATAGCATCTATTTATAGCATTGGATCTGTCAATCATATCTGTACTGGTTCACACAATAGTCTCCAATAATGCATCAAGCAGCCCTTTGGTCAGACTGACTTGATTTACAAATAAACACGAATATTACAATTTTGCAACATTATAATTAAATATCAGAACATACATTGCATAACTTATAATGTTAAAGTACATTCACAAACAGATTTGTAGCAATGTCAAGGATGTTCATACAAGGTCTTATCAGTACACATGCCATAGTTACTATGGTATACAGCTATAAATAGAACATCTATGTAGTATGAATTTCGCCTGTCCATGTGGACATACATTTGACCACATAACAATAGTGAGTTGTGATTACTGTTAGGACTACCTCACTCTCAACTGGGAGCTGGAGGTTCTCATGGAGGTATGTTAGTGCAAATCCAGTAACTCTTTTATCATTTATGTGAGCCAAGTGACAGGCATAGGGTTTAACTCAGTTTAACTGTGCTACATAGGACCCATTTGTAGAGGCACAAATGCCCCTATCCTGCCAGCCTTCTCTATGTGCGGGAGTGAGATATTGCCTCACTTAACCGAACGAGAGTGTGTGACATATATTATTATGTATTTTTCTGTCCAACCAAATGGGTGCATTGCCGTGTATGTCAGCACAATGGATTATGATCCAACTTGTTATTTGTGCCACATGTGACAAAATTATTGACCAAAAGCCATTGTTAGAAAAAAGTCCCTTATATGACTGTCAAATACAGTTGAACATATTTGAGTGAAGTGTATGTCAAAGAAAATCGGCAGACGTCAACTCCTGTCGACATTTCCATGCGCATCTAAGTGTAATTCATAAAACTATGAGTTTTGGAAATGGTCAGAAACAAATGAATTTTTCTGAATCATCATCACAAAATCCAAAAATGGTTCCTTATCTGGCAAGAGATACATCCCGTGCAGCAATAGCAATTGAAGTACACTTTCTTTTTTTCACTGCCTTTGGATATGTATTGTCATGAATCACATTGAATACCCACCCAGATATTTTAATAAAAATTTCTCTTTGCTACTTCATCTGGGAATGCATCTGCTGTTTTGCATGGAACATCTCTGGCAACCATCTCGCAGTTTGAATCAAAACTCTGATGGCGCATTCTGCAGTCAATCCTAATTGCCAAAAACTAAATGATGATTTTGTCTCTGAAAAAATTCACTGACAAGTTTGGTTGGGATCCGCATATTCCTTGTAATTTCCATTTTACATTGCGTACAATATGATCTCTATACCCTGAATGAACATTGCAGAATTTAATCACTCCACTTGTCTGATCTACTTAAATTTTTTGTTCAGATGAAAAAAGGATTAAACACTGGAAACCAAATCTTTGTCAGAAAAGCTTTTAAGCATTCCCCAGGTTGCACTTCAATGTCTCAATCCTTCGAGACAGGGATCCGAGTAAGAACATCCTTGAAAATAAACATAACAAAAATACAAAACAACCATACCATTTCCATTTGCTTTGAAAGAATTGGAATATTCAGAAAGTATCCTTGCGGACATTTAAACATATGAAAGACGAGTTTGTAAGTCAATATGAATTTTGGAAAAAAAGTCAAAGTAACATGCACTTTCGCATACTTTATGCAGAAACAGGAAAGTGATGATTGAATCGAGGAGCAAAATATCTCGTTGTGTGAAATTCTTTTTTTTTTTTTTTTGCATCAGGTGGTTTGTTTGTGTATTTCCGTGAATGTTATTACTAGCCTTTCCTTTCAATTGAATCTATTTAATAAAGAACACACTTTCCAGTCCTGGAAATATTAAATAACCCCTACCTTTAAAATTGAAAATTGTGATAATTCTTAATCAATGTAAATTTAAACATCCTGGACCATGTACTTTCCTGAGAATGGAAGCCAGAATTTCATTCAAATTTGTCACTTTCTTTCCCTATTTCAGAAACTTTTTTTGCAATTTAAAAATATTTATAATTTTTTTATTTGGAAGATGTATTGGATGAATTAATTCATTTAAATATGAATTAGTCTTTAAACTTTATTAAGATAAAAAAAAACTGTTGAAATAACATATTTTTCTGATGGCAGTGCTGTCAGACATGTTCATTTGGGATATGTATCTAAAACAAATAAGCTGAGTAAAATTACTTTTATGAGCAAAATCTCCTTACAAATATCATTTAAATCATATGCTAATGACAAAATCATTTTGTGTAGTGAATACTTCTGTAAATATCAGTCTTTGCATGATAAATATTATTATCATGGAAAATGGCTTATTTTCTTTGGTCTGTATATATTAAATCAGCTCATTTTCTTGTTGTAGTCATTGTATCTACTCCAAACAAAGGCTTTGAATAATCATAATTATTCGGTCTTTTTATCCCATATGCATTTGATTAAAACATAACCAGTATTTAAAAAATAGGGATAAAAACAGAACAGATGTAAATGTTTCAAAGGTTTATTTTGTCACTTTTGTTCAATTTTTTCTCCAAACCATGTTAGTGGATATAAGACAAGTTCTTTTTTAACTGGTTTAAGTATTAAAGCCGGAAATACCCACGTGCCATGTACATGAAATGTATTTTAAACATTTCAGCTTATAACAATTCTAGGGATGTCTGATTGCTTTTCAGAAAAAAGATCCTATTAAAAGCCAAAGTTTTGTTGATGGAGTGATGAGTCTATATTTTGATTTAGGCAAAGAATAGCATGTATTTTGGCCTCAAAATTAACAA
>JBCAUG010015312.1:0-10936 GCA_038406175.1 Haplosyllis leylae
CTCGAGAACGGAACGACTTTATTGGTCACTGTGGTATCCGTGCGTACGTTAGTACGGTCGATTGGTTGCCCCCTCCCCCCTGAATTTGGATTTTAGACATCATTCCAATCAAAACATTATCTGCAACCTATAGCCTAAGTTCAAGAAAAGTTTACCAAAATTGCTGCCATCAGATTTTTAAAAAAAAATTTTAACCAAAATGTGTTTCAGGAGATTTTGAGTGTTTGACTTTTTATCTAGTGCATTGTCTCTTAAGAGTGAAGTGACTTATCTTCACACTATGGTATCTGTGCATTAGTACACTTGGTTGGATGTGGCCATTTAAAAAGAAATTTCCAATGTAAAAAATTTCAACAGATTAGAAAAATTCTGAAACCAAATGTGTTTCATGACATTTTGAATAACTGTGATAATTGAACCCATACCCCGCCCGTGCCCACCACCCCACCAGACTTGGTTCCCAGCAGATTTGGTTTGATATTTTGCTGGACCCTCTTCATCTCCCATCTCACTCTTCATCTCCATATTGTTTCATCTCATTATCTCTCTTGAACTCTTATGACATGATCAATTTATCTCTTCATCTACTTAGCTAAAGCAAAGTTACAGTTAATCATAGAATTAGATAGGATGCCATACACTGCTGGTAAGCATTCCTGTTATTTTATTTATTTTCAAAAACAAATTTTCCCACCAGAAAAAGTCATCAGAATTCAAAGATAGTTGAACCAAAATCTCTAAACAACTGAATTTTCTTCTTCAAAAAAAAATTTACCCCCCCCCCCAAAAAAAAATGTTTTCAAACGTCATCTAATTTTCACAATATTTTAACCAAAATTTATTTCAGGAGATTCTAAGCAAATCCTGCTATCTTAACTATCTATTTAGTTTTCTGGCTATGTATCTATCTTGCCAGCTAAATCATAGAATTAAATAGGGGGTGACACAATGCTGGTAAGCATTCGTGGCCTGTAAAGAAAAGAAACATTTTCATTTGGACAAAAGCTAACAAATAGATAACAATTACTTAGCGTGTATTTTCAATGTATATTGTAACTTGTTCCCCACAGGAGTGATGCCGAAGCGTGGAATTAATCCCAATAAATGTGAAATAATCAGATTCTACAAGCTGCATGCGGTCAAAGGCATGTGTGAACCCATCTCTATGATTGTCCCTAGAAAGGTGTGATTTTGAGTTCCATCGTTTCACTCATCTGATCAATCTAACTACTGACTTCATGTTGAATATTTCCAATGTTATTTGTTATGTTGTTCTGCCACCCCTACTAACAAAATAACATTCATTCGATATGCCTTTCAGTCTGAAATGTTCCAAGAAGATATCTTTCCACCAACTGCCAGCGCGTGTCCCTCACTATCTGCTGATGAGTGGATCAGCGGTCAGAATAGGGAACCGATACTTGTATCTTTAAAGGTAATTCAACACATTGCACTTTTGTCAGGTGTACAACAAAAAACGAAAACACGTATTGCAGGATTTCCCAACTTAAGTGTACAGACAATGGAATAAATTTTGTTTTGTTTCATTGAATATTTTAACTTTGTTTGGGTACATAATAAATTCAGGCATGTCGATTTCCTAAATCCGTACAGGAGGAATATACGTCGCAGGCGTCAAAGGGATACTGATGTCTTTGAATTTAATCACCTAGCTTTACGATTCTTTTATCCATTATTTTTACTAGTTACAAATGCTTTAATTCAGTAAATGATGGCCGTTCCTTGTTACCTTAATTGTTCTACAACTTAGCAGCTATTATAACAGAAATATATAGTCAATTGTAATTTCAATGAAACAGGACGGCAAGGTGTCTGATGCACCGAGCCGAAAAACGGCCAAGACTGTTCAATGTAAGGTAAAATACAAGAATCTTGGCAGTGAATTGTTTTTTCTTTTGACCAATCCGTTACTTCTTCTAGTCTGACCCTCACGTACTCGTATTACCCGTGGTATATGGCACCATATTTACTATACGTAGTAGTAGATGGATGAACGCAGTCCTGGTATCACCTAACCCGAATCTGTACCATTTGGGGGACAGACCGAATGATTTTCTAGTGCTATGGCAGTCAGCCAGTTGCGTTACCGTGGATTCATTTCTGTTTCTTGCACAAGCTGCACACACTCGTAAATAATTTGGATGAAAGTGAACGTTGCAGACTTTCCAGTGATATTGCATAACACACAGTAAATTTCAATTGGAAAGGGAAAAATGGCATGAATAGCATCATCGACCATTCAAATGCAAAAATAATGCCATGCATGTTGAGGAGTGCATGTCTTGGTAAAGGGGATAATTCGTATCGTTATTAAAGTTAAAATAAGTAATTTATTTGTTTGGCGTCAATTTCTCTAATTTGAAAACATATCTTGTGGAAAAGTTTACCAGAACAGCAGATAAGAGGCAGATATTGCAAAGAATATCTAATGGAATTTTTTGAGTAGCCAATAAAAACTGAGAAACAATCTTTTATTGAAGTCAGGAAATATACACGCCAGTAAGAAGACCTGCATTGGTAAGAGTGACTCAAAGATAGAACGGTCACCAAAATCTTGTAAAACTACTAAAAACAGAACAGGTGGCTCGTCAGTCGTTCCTTACGGAAAACGGGAATATGCCAAGGTGAAAGCAACGTCACAGATATCAAGTCTTTCCTCTGTATTCTTTATAGTTTGCACTTTTTTAGTTCCAAGAATTTTATTGTAGCTAGATCTAGTCGTGTGATCGGATCGTCTCAGTTAGTGTTTGTGTTTCCAGCCTCTGTTTGAGTTTGTGGACACTGTGCAGGCCTAAATTCACAGTGTCCTGGTGGTGGTGGTAATTGGCAAAGTGAAGCAATTACTTCAGGCAAGAGCTAAGTAGGTCAGGCAGCAATTTTGGTGGGAAAATCATTTCCTGTTACTAGGAATTATGCTAATTAGGACCATGTGTCTCTGTTATCTTTTTTTGGAGATGCCCAGAAGAAAATTTAATGTTTTAAAAAATAGGAAAAGTAGGAGGAAATACTAATAAAACATAACAAATGATATTGTCATACTTTTTATTGCAAATAAATACACAAATACTGAGATTACAGCATTTTCCACTTGTGGGACACTGTGAATTTAGGCCCACACAGTGTTCACAAGCACTGGGACACTCTGAATTTAGGCCTGCACAGTGTCCACAAACTCAAACAGAGGCTGGAAACACAAACACTAACTGAGCCGTACAGGATACACATCTAGTCTTCAAAGGATTGTTGAAGTTAACAGCTAATAGTTCAGTGTAAATTATATTTACTGAAATTCTCTCATCATTTTGCCAACCAAGACAATATTTTTTTCACATAGAAAATGCCGAAGTGCAATCCAATGTAAAATACGCACTAATACTTTCATTTTAGGACGGAGCGATATCCAATTCTCCAACAATCACCACATACAAAGCTGTAAAACGTCAAACTTCTGGCAGTACAAGTCTAACCATGTCATCGTCTTCAGGCAGCAGTTTATATGATTCAAGAATGAAACGTCAAGGTGCACCACCGCCCGTGGCTACAGTACAACCATCGTCACCCAGTAGACTTCCATCTTCACTAAAAAATATCAAGAAGCTTAGCTTGGACAACGCCTATGTAACCATAGAAAATAACAACAATGTTACGGGGTACGTTTCCCTCTCCAATACATTCTTATCGACAAATCATTTAGTGTTAGAACTAATTTACACAGTTAAGTTCAGATATACATGTATTGTTAACAGAGACAAACTGAAGTCCGAGGCGAAAATAAGCGAAAAAATAGAAGATCTAGAGAAGAAAACCCACGTTTCGTTAACAAAAGAAACAACCAGACTGACGAATGCAAACGAAACCATCAAAGTTGATAAGAAGGTATCTTGTCTTTTCACTAAAAATGTCTTTTGTTTTGAATTGCTTAGTGGTAGTTCCAATTTTCAGGTTTTCAACTTTTATACAAGTTGGCGATATCTGTAATCATCAGTTGGCGGCTGTGTAACAAATATGACTTGGATGAAATAAGAAAAGAACCCAGTCTGATAACAGAACATTAATTTAAAAAGTTTTTTTTTCCAAATGATAATTGTAGGTGTGGTCAAGTACTTACACGGATCCAAATCAGGTTACGCCAGCCAGTAACGGTGTCCATAACCAAACCGAAACTGAAGTAAGTTCAAAGCTACCAACCTTTGGACACTTGGGTACAGTTACGCTTCGCCTGTCCATGGTTTACATTTTCTTTGCATTTCTAATTTCGCTGCACTTACGGTTGAAATTTCTAGCAAGTTCGCGTGATATGCATCCCACAAAAACACATGGCAGGGGAGGAGTGATTGTCTCTCATGTGGTCTTTATTTGAATTTTATGCGCCTACCTTTGTTAAGCCTTGAGTGTTATTAATTAGCGACCTATTGATTTAACATTGGTAACTTTATCGAGCCCATGTTTGCTTATTTTACATTTGATTTGGTGTAAGTTATCTTGAAACAATTTTCAAAAAACATAGTATGATAAAGGTTTATTTCATATTTGTTACTATAACTAAGGTTGTGGTAGAATAAGGAAACAATCTCTAAGGGCCCTTTTACACCAAGCGTCAGCGTTAACGCAGAGTCAACCCTGCTATGACGCTAGCTGTACAGCTCTCATTGAAATCTAGAGTCACTCCAGAATGGGTTGCGACCCCGTTCTGGAGCGACTATTTGTTTCAATTGTTTTCAATGAGACCAATATTGCTAGTGTCATCACAGTGTTGACTCTGCGTTGACGCTGATGCTTGGTGTAAACGGGACTTAAAGGTCATAGTTTGGAGTGAAATTTATTCGAACCACAGAAAATGATTGTACTCCATTGTTTTAAATTGTTCGCGTCTTTCTCCTTCAGTTCCTTAATGCGTAACAAATTTTATGATTTCAATTTTACCTGCACTGTTTGCATACCCTGGTTGTCTTTTATGTGTCGTGTGTTTGGTTAAGGTGACGTAGGTGCTTAAATAATTTTTCACAAGCATTGAATGCACTTGGCTTTAGTTACTAACAAGCATACAAACCAACCTAATCCATGGGCCATGTCAGAGGAGAGGTAAGTCTCATCTTGTCAAATAACAGTGTTCACTAAGCCAAATTCCAACTAAGCGGCAATGGACGGAGGTTTGATATTGAAGATATGATCTTATTAATTCCCAGTGTGATACCAGTGCCACTTTTTGCTTTGTCTTTTTACATGGCGTACAGAATTTTCAGTCATTGGATTTTATCTGCATGAGTATTTCTGTTTTGTTCAAAGAAAAATGCGGTTTTAGATGCCAGGTGCTGGGATTAGAATTAGGAATAGGAGTAGTGAGAGTTTCAAACAAAGGACATCCGTGTGTTTCATAATTTGGTGTTTCGTAATCTGCCTCTCGGAAAATTGTACAGAACTTTCATTGATTTTCATGCGCCAAGGAATCGTGACGGTGATTGTGAGACTTTTTAAAGTTGTTGCCGCCAAAATCAAAATACACATCTTGTCGTGGATTTTGCTTCCAGATTTTGGGCACAGTAGATCGTGTCAAGGAATTGTGACGGTTTTCTGTCAGACATTACGGAGGGTCAGTTTCAAGTCGCCAGTCGCTACGCTTTAATTAATTCATATCATGGGGGTTGTTTCCACATTTTCAGTACTTTAGTGTTTCCTCTCCAGAGAGAAATTGTGTGTCCTCACAAGGCCTTGAGTCTGTAGAAATAGAAATAATCGGTAAGTATGGAGTACCTTATAATACGTCAGAATCGTGGCCTAGCTAACCTACGCTTGTACAGCTTCCAGCTAGATATCCAACCTCCAACTAAACGTTTTCTCAATGTAAACTGTGATTTACGCGAGGTGTGGTGTTGGTTAACCGTTCTTTGTAAATCAAGCAGTTTGTACGAATGAGTTCCCTGCCTGTTTCCCGATACGATAACCGGGATCTATTAAATGATGTGGTCTCAGCCCTGAATTCTGTCCAAAGACAACCAAGGTGACATCTTTTTTCAGTGAGCTTTCATGTAAGGTAAATAAAATACCCAAAAACTCACAAATCTCTCAAATGAGGAGACGCTAGATATTTGTTATCAGTATTTGTTGAAAGAAAATTGCTATACAGTATATGTAAAGTTTCTTTTGATATCTACTTAAAGAATAAAGAACTTTTAGAAATAACAATTCAAACTGTGAACCTACAGAAGCGGGAATAAATTCGCGAAAAACCAAATCACAACACAGGGAGCTCACTACACACAGAAATCACTTTGAAACCAATAACTCTGCAGGGTTCTAAAGATAGATAGTAAATGCGTTTTCTGTAAATGTGGGTTAACATACTGAGTCTATTGAAATTTAACTGGCAGTATCGTCTTTTTGGGTTTCTTTCTCTGACATGTGTACGTTTCACTAATTTTTCTCACAATACAATTGTGCGTGGGTTCTCTTTGTGCCTTACGTTAAACGTATTTCTACTTTTTGCTTGTAATTTGTTTGTGTTTCCAAAGCATTGGTGTGATGCTTTCTTCTTTCCTACCAGATATCTCCCCAAGCCTCACCCGCCAAGAGACACTCGCTACACCAACGAACTTCGACCGGCACAAAGCTGTCTTCTCCTAAATCTGTGTCCGGAGCAGTGAATCCGAGGGCTGAAGAACAGACTTCCGAAGAAAGGAAACGAACAATAGTTGCAGATTCTCCACAAAATAGAAAGTTGATTCGCCAGAACACTGAGCTCAGTGAAAGTGATGCATCAGAAAGTTTTGCTACACCACCCTCCAGCCCTCTGAAAGAAACCGCACTGTCTCCTGCACAGAAATCACCCGTAACTTGGAATAGCAATCCTATTTACAGGACAAGCAAAAGCGGCTCAACTAGTAGCTCACCCACTCGTTCACCAACAAGGTCCCAGTCCTTTAGATCCACTGTTAGTTCACTTCGTCCAGAGTCCTCACCTATGGGTTCTTCTACAAACCGTAGGTCTCTAAGAAGCACATCCAAGTCTTCCTCTATAGAATCTCCCAGTGGCACAAGTGGTCATTTCACTTTCTCAAAGTCCAGCACATCCTTTGGTTCTGGGTTATCTCCACCCTCTAAGCGTGTCAAGGCTACTGATAATAAATCATCTGTGTTTTCTCAGCAGACCCTGAAAAGCGTCCATGAACCACCACCTCCTCCGACGAGAAAGGACTCAATCACAAAAGCTCGTAAGAATTCACGAAAATTAGACACAGAAAATATGCTGTACGGAACGAAGGACGTTGTACAGGAAAACGGAGAAGAAATCGTAAAACAGACAGAGTCACTGAATGAGGAAAGTAAGTCTGAGGGTGCAGTATTGGATCCTGTCCAGAAACGAAAGGAATCTCCCGTAAGAAGAAGTCGAACAAGTTCCACGAGTAGTTCCAAGAATGACAATGGAAAAATGGATACAGTTGATGAAGCTGATTCATTAAAAAGTAATGGAATTAAGTTTAGTGTTGATATCGAACGGAAGAGCTCAAACAGCAATTATCTGGATGGTTTCCTCATGGATGCACCAGATAATACTTTAATTAAACCTTCGAAACTGAGAGAATCTATGCGAAAGAATCGTGCAAGACGTGCACAAACTGCGCCAGTTGAAAGAGGAGATGTAGACAAAGCTCTCGAGGAGATTGATAGAAGATGGGCTAAGCCAGAGAGAAACACCGCTTTGTCTCATTTACCACTGGCCGATAGATTAGCGTTTAGAAAGATGAGGACTGAACGTGAACAGAATAATAATGAGATTAACAGACTGCTGAAAAAAGAGATGTCCTCCAATGTCGGCGTAATCAAGGTGCTTACAGCTAGTCCAAGTAGTACTGTTGCCACCGAGGATAGCATGAATACTCCTGTCAATGTTAGTTCCTGTAGTAGTACATTTGATAGTCCAACGATCACACCAGTACTTCAGTTATCCAATACCTCCACACCAATAGCCATCGAGAAATCAGTGTCCCAGAATGCACCATGTTCCACCCCAGTCCATACTATTAAAGAACCTTTGTCACCAAAAATCCCTCCACCAGACACCCAAATCTTCCCTGACCAAAAAGAATCGAGAAGCATGAAGGGTTCTGGCGCAAATGAAAATCTATTAGACACCAAACAATGGACGAAGGGGAGATCTTCCAGTTTGGATGATCATGTAAGTACTCCGTTGACTACATTTTGAATATGCTGTTGGCCAAGAATTTTCCAACACGCCGTACTGTTAGCAGCAAGAGTAATACGTAGATACATAGGAATGCATTGTAGTTTAAGCAACACTGAAAGAGGCCAGTGTAAGTATTATGTGTATGTAAAGATAATACCTTGTGTGCAAGAAAACTTAAAATATTTAAAAGCAAGTTCCAATCAACTACTTGTAACTAGAAATCCTGTGATTAGGTGTTTTATATCAGTTGATTAGGTATTTTATATCAGTTAAGTCTACCACCCATTTGCACCTTAGTACAATTTGTGACAATGGCAGATTGAGGAGGAATAACGACATGCCACCAGTATTTCCACTTATATGTAATACCAGAATGCTACCGTTAGTTTTTGCATGTTTTATACCTTGCATGTTGTGTTTTGCAGAATAACATTTTACGCAGTAAGCTCACAGATTTTTAATTTAAGACGAAACAGAAACGAAATTCAGACTTTTATTATTCAGAAACATTGATGTTGCGGTTTCAATTTGATCATGTAAACTTATTTTCTATATTCTAACTTCCGGTGTTGTTCTTGCTCTGTAATATTGTGTTGCTGCTATGTTGAATGTGCACGCCTTGTATTCAGTTATATTCTTTTGCCTCTAGCGGGTGCACATCAAGAAAGTTTGGGCCCCTCCTATCACTTCCCCTGCTGAAGCCGTGTCCCCCGTGGAGAATGGTATACCTCAAAGTGACCCGGAGGTAAGCATGCATCTTTACGAGAGACAGGTATATGTCTCTGATGTACACATATCTACAGTGGTGGATCCAGGATTTCCCAGAGAAGGGGGCGCCAACCTATTATTTTAGCCAATTTTTCCCAAAAACTGCATGAAAACGAAAAGTTTTGGACCTAGGGTTGGGCTCCCTTGGATACGCCAATGATCTGTCATTGATTTTTATGTGTATTTCCTATTTAGAAGTTTCGAAGCAGGATTCCAAATCCTTATGATTCGCCGTATGGAAATAAAAGAGCAGAAGTATGTCTGAAGATTTACTAAGCTGACAAAATAAATTTTGTTCATTCCGATATGCATACATTCAAATAACTTTTTGTGTTCCTGTATGTTTTCTTTATTTCTATTCGAAAATGTAATGGTGAGTTTATAGTTCATGTTTCGGGGTTCGGGACCCAAATGATAATTGATTTTTGTGTTACTGTCTTCGTTTAGCTGCGAAAAGCATATTTCCGTCAGGTGGAGGAGATCAGAAGTTTGAAAGAACAAATAGGCGTGAAGGATCACAGAATAAGACAGCTGGAAGAAGAAGTAAGAATACTGAGAGAGGATAAGGACCTGACTGGAGAGAGCAATTGCTGAAGCGACTTTTATTTGGATAATTGGCAATCTATGAGTATTATTTCCAATGACATAGACAATTCATATACATTTAACAAATTTTCAGGTTTCACAGCTTTATATTTTTTAGATATTTAGAAGTAGTCTGTACACATACATATTTTTAATGCTAACGTGCCGAAATCGTGTGCATCCTGACAGATTCCTCTTTGCTCCTGCTCTGTGTAGTAAATGGAAATGGTTTCTTCATTCAGAGTCATCATTTTAATTTGTAGGAAATAGATTGTAGAAGGAGCTGAACTTTTTAAAAAGACAGTCTGTAAAATGCAAAGGAAAATGTAGGAAAATAAGTCGTGCAAAACTGGGTGCAATGTCCTAAAAAAAAGTACAGCTACAATTTTGAGATCTACTGTTTTAAAAATGTAATTCTGGATGTTCTGTTATTGCGAATATACTTAGTACTCTCACAAATGGTTACTCTGTACAAACATAATTGCCGGTTTGTCAATCATTGTTGCGGAAGAAAACGTTCGTTCAGAAGAGACGTATAGCTAAATCACTGTGTACACCATCGATGTTGACCAAACATTTTTAAATTATATAATTTAAGTACGATTATCATTTATGCATGAAATGAATAATACTGACCACAAAACTGTCTTTCGTGAGAATAGGAAATATCAGACAGAAAAAAAACCAAAGGTAGGAATATTTTTTACGCTACTGGTCAATTTAGATTTTTGAAAAATATCTTGGACCGTAAAAACATTCATAACTTCATTTTTGGATATTTTTACACTTTTTCAGCATGGATGCAAACTTCTTTTTGAGATGGCAAACCCCGAGTTACTTTTTCGTGTACTATTTTGTAATATTGAATATCTAGTCTTGTAAATATGTATACATTACTGTTAAGTTGTGAACTCCCTAGGACCAGCTTCTTATTCACTCTGCCATTACTAAATATTATGGGGAAATTTAATTTTCTTTTTGAAAATTTATGAGCATTCCATGTTAATTTCCATTAAAAACCAAAGTGTTCAACAAATAGCCAAATTCATTCAAGTGAAAAGTGCTTTGAATTTATCAGTTTCCTTTTTTGACTTGGGTGCTTTGTGACACTCGTGTAAAAGAAACCTAAAAATGGGCGTGTATGATTGCACTTTCAATCTTTTATTTACCATGTACATTGTTTTATTCCTTGAATAATTTTAGCCTCATTATTAGTCGCGCCGCCTCTCCGAGAGCGGAGCGACTTATCTGGTCACTACGGCGTCTGTATGGATGCTGCCTTGCTTGGTTGTTAGCTCAAATGCAAAATTTTACAAAATTTCCAAAAAGTCATCGGATCTCAAAAATTCCAAAACAGGAATATGTTTCAGACCATTCTGA
>JBCAUG010015323.1:0-10936 GCA_038406175.1 Haplosyllis leylae
TAAATGTGAAATTAGAAACCAAGGGACATGTGAGGATTAAATTTTAATGTTGAATGCTATATTGGACTAGTTGATTTCAATGGCCGAGCTAAAACAAAGTTGGCGATGTTGGTAATCTTGTAGTGTAGAGAGTTTGTGAAAAACTCTATTGAGTAGATCTACATAGTTTAAAATGTTCATTGATACATGTTTTATTATCACGTGCACTGAACCACTTGTTACCAAAACACACTTTAAATCTACGTTTTTTTTTCAAAAGGTAGAAGCTTTAAAAGAATCTGAAGACAGTGACTTTTTAACGGTTCTGTAACGGTCTTTCAGTTTTGTTCAAGATATGACTTTGTCGAGAATCTTTAATTGTTACAGTTGCTCTGTACATATTGTAAATAAATAATAATAAACTGATACAAAATTTCAAATCAAATCTAGTGGGAGTCATTTATTATTTTCCAAAGAACAAGTGCGCTTTAGGACAAACAACCACTTCACATTTGAGTTTTTCACGATAGGCGTTTCCGTCAGATTATCTGACAGATCTTTGCGCTGGGAAGAGCAAAAAAAAATTCGTCAAAAATTGCCTCCAGTAGGGTTTGAAACCAGGACCTCCAGATCCTGAGACCAATGATCTACCCTTGAGCTAGGGAGGAATCTGTTGGGCAGGGGATTTCTGAAGTGAGCTTTGTTTGTTTCATGCACCACTTCACATTTCTAGAATCAATAGAGCATGACTTTATGAAGGCCATAAAGATTCAAGCTGGCAACTGAATGTTGACTTAACTCAGGGGTAGAGCATTGGTCTCAGGATCTGGAGACAGAAACACCTATCATGAAAAACTCAAATGTGCAACCAAATTCACAATCAAATTCTTGGTGCGATCACTCTGAGACAAAATCACGTTAGACACAAATTAGTATTACCGTTTGCTTTTTGCTGAAATTGAGCCTTTAACGTTAGAATCATACATAACCATAAAGTGTATGAGAAGTTCCCTATTTCTGCTCGCAATGGTCACCCTTTTTTTTACTTGACATGTAAAAAATAAAGCCAAGCTGCCGGAACGGAATTTATCATGTAATTACTGGGTTATAATAGATTTACCCCCGTGTCCAGCTTGACGCTAATAACACACGGTTTTTAGTTATTTATTTGAATGCGCATGATTAATGGACGACGTGGTATTTTCTCGCTGTCGTCACCCGACAAAGATCTATCTCACAGGGTGGGTCCACGAGTTGTTCCAGAGATCCCACTCTACTCAGAACGGGTCTACATGTTGTTCCAGAGATCTAACTCACTCTACTCAGTAATGGTCTACATGTTGTTCCAGAGATCCGGCACACTGTACTCAAGGTGTGTCCATGGGCTGTTCCCGAGTTCCAGATTAGCAGCCCAGGGTGGATCCAACTGTGTTTAGGGTAGGACCATGGACTGCTAGATTGATCCAACTAACAATAATTAGGGTTAGGCCAGAGGTCCAGCTTGTGTTGAGGCCATGGGTTGGTCAGAGATGGATGTCACCATACTCTGGGTTGGTCATTTAATAGTCTGGAAATGGTGATGGTGAAGAATCCAAATGGTATGGGATGTTCCGTACAAGGTAATGTGAAACAGAATTATCATGAATCTTTCAAAATTGCACTTGTCTTTGACAATGACAATAATATCTTCATCGCACAACAGGCTTGCTCATCTGTACAAGTAGCAGGTGTATTACAGGAAATGATGCAATTTTACCCCAATATAGTTCAATTTATATATTTTTACTGATAAATATTTTCTTTCAGTAACTTCATTTGAACACAATTTGAATTTCCTTTCTTTTCATGTCCGACAAAGTGAATTTTCTTACGTCAATAATGGATACCCTCATGAAGTTATAATATATAGCAAGTGTACTATATTTCTGGGGTAGCCCTGGCCTGTTTCCTGGGTGTTGATCTCATAGGTTAACTCAACAATCCAATGATCGAGTGAGTAAAGCCACTACGTCTCTTCAACAAATACAACTGTGAAAACGGTTCAGAAAACTTGCTTTAAAGTTGATCTTTAAAGTTGAAAGTTGAAACAATTAAATTTTCTTACCTCGATTTGTTTTTTGAAAAGAAATTGGAATTGAGTACGCACCAAAATTTTCAAACCTACGGACAAAGGGACTTTTTTTAAAAAACTGTATAATTCAATTCAGTTTGGGATTTAAGTGTTTATCGATGACACGAATAATTGCAGGACACAAGCTACAAATAGATGGAAAAACCTAACGATTTTAGCTTCAGCATTTACCATAAAGAATAAATATTTTGACACATGCCCCTTATCTCAGTACTAAAATAAATAATGATGCACGATCATATTATACAAAAAGAAATCTCATAGAAGCCCTCTGTTACAAAAGAATTACTATTACTAGCTTCAATATGATCAGCGAATCACCTCCATTGTCTCGGGGATTGTTGTGGTTTCAGTGAACAAGGGTCAGTTAATTGGCCTCGTATCAGTAGGCGTAACCCCCCCCCCCCCAAAAAAAAAACTAGTAATGATGCCATTTGTCTGGTTGTGGAAAATATGAAATAGTTCTGTTGACAAATCAAACACAGAAACACCCAGCAAATTAAATGAGTATGATGTATTTTAAATTTATCTGACATAAATGCTAACAGTTCGATCTGTTTGAAATGCCTAAACAATACTTATGTTCTTATGAGAAACTGCTTAAATTATTTGTGCAGGCCATTGATACTTCAGTTTTGAACATCAGTCAGTTCTGCCTTTGGAGGATACCGACCAGTTCTGACTTTCTGTTAACAATCGATCACACTGCATTTTAACTTTTCTCAGAATGGCTTTAGTATGCCTAAATCTGTAAACGTAAAGTTCTTGTCCAAAGAAAAAGAAAGGAATCATTTTGAAAAAAACCCTGAAAACTGAAAATATCTTGTAATGGTTCTTGTAGTAAAATACACAATCGAGGTTTCCCTAAGTTATACACAGTTGGTAACATTACCATCAAAGGTTCACAGGGAGAAGAGCACAATAAATTCTGCAGAAAATCCTTCAGTGAGGATAAATCCCAGGACCTATTGTGATCTACTCTGGTACCTTGCTAACTGTGCTTAAGTTGACATCTGGTTGTCAATCTGAATCTTTTAGAGTTTTATAATGTCATGCTCTATTGATTTTAGAAATTCAAGTGCAAAAAGTGAAGTGGTACATAAATTGATTCAGCAGTTTAAAGATCTCCTTATCCAACATATATCTGTTTGGCATAGTTAGTAAGGCATCAGTAAACACCAAGGATTCTTGGGTTATATCCCTACTGGAGGCGTTTTGTTTTGTTGAATTTATTTAGCTCTTCTCCATGTAAGCCTTTGTTGGCAACTTTGCCATCTTTGTACGAAACCTCGAATAATTTACCGCAACCGCAAGAGGACACCCATACCATTTCTTCCTAGCTAATTGGCGGTTAATTCTCATCGAAATATATACATTAACTCGGTAAGATATCAGTGTCAATAGAAATGATTGGTACATTGTAACGGACGACGAAGAGAGAATTTGTATGGAATAACTTGAATTATGATTCTCCAATTTTAGCATAGCCATAACAAATTCTTCGAGGAAAGGATTGGCATGTTTGTCAAATTGAGACAGAAAATTTGGCGGCCTTGTAAAATTAGTAATAGAAAGGAGACTGTGTAGATTACATGTTTCTTCCTTCCCCATTTCCTACACACCACTCGTTCGACAAGTCACACCCAGCTTTGATTATTCTTTACTAGTTTTTAGCGCACAACGCCATCACAAGTGAAACAAGCGAGTTTTTCACAAACACACAAAGTTGGCAATGTTGGCATTACTGCCAACTTTGTGGTGCCATATATTTGCAGTTTTCTTCTTTATTTACATCAACTGATGTTGGTAAATGTGAAATTAGAAAATAAGGGGTATGTGAGGAATACATTTTCAGCATACATGCTACATTGGACTAGCTGATTGTTAATGGCAGAGCTAAAACAAAGTTGGCAATGTTGGCATTCTTGTATTGCGGAGAGATTATCCATGCCGAGAACTGAAGGAAACGAAAGAGGTTTCTCGCATAATTTTTTTTGAGCCAATCAGCGAAAGGCCAACATTAAAATCTTTTCATGAAATCAGTAAGGATAGACCCGATTGGCATATTTCGGTGGGCGACGACCAGAGAATTATATCACATACAGGTTCAGCACGGTTAATTCGAACTGATTCGTCGGCAAGGTTTTCCTTCGAAATAAGTGGAATTCGAATTAACAGTGCATTTTAACATTAAATGATAAGAGAGTGTGTAGTAAAAAACTTTGAATTAAGTGGAACTTCGTATTAACCGTGTTCGAATTAACCGTGCCCAACCTGTACAATAAACAATAAACTACCACTGTACGGATACCTAATCAAATGTATTAGAGTGATCTATGCAGTACGCCAGGACGATCACACTTGCAGATATTTGGTATGTCTAAAGTTACACAGTATCTCTGAAATAGTCGTAACACCGGACGTATCAATATTAAAACTAAGGTGCCATAATATGTGTTGTGTGGTTCATGTTGTATGACTTCGCTACCTGCTGCAGAAGTGATTGCTTCTAGAAGCGCAGAGGGTACCATGTGTTTCGATCAGTGGTACGTGCCACTGAACAGCACCAATATTGGACAAGCATCATGGAATCCAAGCATTTACTGTTTCCGGTGCACATCGCACTTGGGAACGACACAGGTCGGATTCGATTGCCTTGCTTTCACTAAATTTTGTGTGATACTGACTTCCAGACAATGACAATATGCTGATATATTTTGAAGACAAAGTGTCAACAACTATGTGATAAAATCACAAATAATTATGGCCTAGTTCTTAAGAAATTATGTTCCTTTTTTTTCTAATACTAATGGAAATTCTATAGAATGTCTTTTTTTTCAGATCAAAAAGTTTGAATTTCAACATATGACTGAAAAGTAAGCTCAATCATCATCATATATTGTCTTTTATTTCATGCCTTATTGAACTTTTTAAGCATTTATATAAAATACTTGTGATTCTGTGTAAATCTAACATTTAAATAGATCGCGATTTAAGGTTCTTCTTGTCGCAATCTTCGAAGTCAAATGGCAAAACAGTTACATCTGTGAAACTACAATTCGGAGTTCTTCTCCATTTTCAATATTTCACTAATCGCAATAAATTAGACGGTTGGGGCAACTTTGATTGGAATCCCTCCTGTATAGATGTATCGATGGAATGTGTTGATGTGGGATCTCTGTACGTAAACTGCTCATTAACCAGTCTACTGGTCCAGACAATCGATAAGTGACCATTTTTCCTTTAGATACTGCAACAGCTTTTCAATTTACAAAGGATACAAGATCCAGCCAAGTCACAAAATATATGAATACTCAGTCATGTTTTTTGTTGTTGCTGCTCTGACGTTTGGATCTCATCTGAGTAAGCAGATTCATTTATTGGGAATGCACTGCAGACACATCATTTCTAAATTTAAGTCTATGGTAGACATGGAAATATCGCTGTATCGGTTGTGCCCATTGCCTTTCTATCCAACTTAATTTGTTACATCGATGTATTTCTTAACTCGCACCTCCACATTGCATAATGTCGTTTTCAGAGAGCCGTTCTCATTCCCTTGTGCCTCTTTGTACCAGATAAATGCCACCATATTACGATGCGGTACCGTTTATTATTTCTGTGTGATTTCTCAGCCTGATTTACACGTTATGTTGTTGTATTTGAATGTAATCTATTCATCATAAATTTCAATTGATTATCATTAGAATTTAATATTTTGTTGGGCCATTCTATTTGTTAATTCCAGTTAGTGAAAGTCTAAGTCTGAAATCAATTTATTTGGGGAAAGGCGGGCTAACAAACACGATACCACCATGACCAGCAATATCAATTTTGTTCGATCAATACAACTGCAAAAAAATATGACGTCGTGAAAAGTCACAACAGGCTGGCTAGTTGCTATGATGTAATCTCATTGTGATCTCATGATGGCATTCTGTGTGGAGAAATTCCCACCAATGACTACAGTCTAAAGTAGGTTTACTTATCATAAAAGTGCCAAGACATTTTCCCCAGGCTTGCGGGCACAACGAATCAATCACTAAGCTTGACTGCAAACGAGCTAGTTATAATGAAAATTGCCATTTTAAAAGATTCTGAGGCGCTCAGTTTTAAACTATGTCCTACAGATAAAAGTAATTTTATCTAATTGTGTTGCTCCTTGTATTCCAAATATACCATAATTAGACCTCAGAAAAATGTGACCGAAACAATGTCCTCAGCAACTTTGGCGAAGACACAATCAATATTGTTTGCACAGAAAGGTCACAAAAGAAGATGACTGATTAAGAGTGAAAAAATTCTGTCAGTCCACAATGAAAACCTAGGTACCTCATTCTAGTTTTTCCCAGTTAAATTCTGTAAAATCTAGATAATTTGTCAAATATTTTTACCAAGAAAGATGGTATTCGAACCTACCATCTCTTGCATGAGAGAAAGAAAGGCTACCACTGTGCTAGGGGAGAGACAAGTAACGGAGAGAATCATTAAATTGAACACATTTCATGCTTCAGTGATTTATCAGATTCTATAGAATCTACAGAATCTAACTCCATCTAGGAATAACTCGATTGATACACAATTTTAAATTACACGTCAGTTTTGCGATTTTGATGTTTCCAACAAATTTACCCTGAACAGTTTAAGCCGGTGCGCAGCTGTATGTAAAGAATTCGAAATAACTAACAGAGAGAACAGGGCCACTATGACGCTATTTTTCCTCCGCCATAGTGGCCCTATTCTCTCTACTGACCTATAAAAGTTCGCTTTCCATATGTGGTTTTGCCTTCACATTACAAATGGAAGTGGTTAAATTTTTGTGAAGAAACTGTTTTCAAATTGTTTTCATCTCTAAAACATCAAGAAACTAAAATACCACAGAATGGTTTTCGTTATGCCTTCTCTGCTTTCTGTTCTGTTGAGTTTCAACCGATAAATTTAGTCTGATGCAAAATGTCAAAAAGTCTTAATATAAACAAAACCGTATAACTGAAATGCATTCGGGTTTTTTCTTAATGGTAGGTTAGGTCATTTAACAAATTTGTTAAATAAGTTAACACAATTCAAACGGGTGGTAAATTCCTATGTGGCTAGTTTTCTAGCACTTATTACTAGCCATAGTGAATTTATTGTTGCTCATTTACTATTGTTGACTACCACCAGCATTGAACTAATTTCGATTAGGGAAAACTCGAATGGTTCCAGGACATTGGGGGTTTCCCTAAATGCAGCAGTGCTTTCATTAAATTCAGTGAATTTAGCGAATTCAGAGAATCTGAGAAATCACTGAAGCATGAAATTGGTTCAATTTAAGGATCATCTGTGTTACCTGTGACATCCTGGCACTGACGTAGAGTGCTTGTTTCTTACACAAGAGATAGCAAGTTGGAGTACAGCAATCCCCCTTTTAAAATATTATTTTTGTAAAAACATTTAGGAAAAACTCGAATCTCGTGATTCCACAATTTGATTGTTCCTTTATCTGTTGCGTCGCCATCGAAGCAACAAATTAAGGGAAGTGAAGTCCATTTCAATTGTAAAGTAAAATCAGTCGAAATCTCTACGCTTGAATAGAAGTTTGTGCTGCAATTGAAACCGTATAGTGGACTAATTACCCTACAAAGCCTGAGTCGTTGACTATCACTTGTACTCTTCGTGCAGGCATGAGGTGACTTTGACGTTGTGCTTTCGAAAAGAAGAGTACGCTGTATTTTCTTGGCTTGTAATTAAGTAATATATAGTAAAACTACAAGCGCTTTATTCTTTAAACTGTCCTTAACCTTCAACAACGGTGACTTTGACAATACTTGACTTTACCTTTATCTTTTCATCCTGTGTCAATGTCAGGACAACATATATAACTTGCACAATTAAAATATGGGACACCAATGCAATGACCACATAGAAAAACGGACATTTTTGTGTGTGCCATTCTGCTAATTGTCCTACCGTATCAATGATGATGACCCAGATTCTGGCTATTGATTTGACAACTGTTATAAACTTATCACATTTACTAATTTTGTTTATTTGCGCAGGAAAAATAAAACGGGCGCACTGGATCCACCGAGTTTGATCGATGAACTAATACTCAAACTATTTGAAGTACATGCTATTTAGGTACAATGATTAAAATTTAGATTGAGGTTAAATGTTGCATCTTTTCTTTGATATTCTTCTTCAGATCCCGTTGAAGCAACAGAAAACGTGTCCATTAAGAAATGCCTCAATAAAACCGTGTGAAAAATCAACCAAAAATGTAACATCAACTTCCATGTATGGAGGAAAAATCATTCCGTGATGTCACAAAATATGAATACTGTTCAATTTCGAAACGCATTGCATATTATGAAGAGTTTTGCACCTCGGTCAAGTGAAGCTTGCTGATTGCAATCAAATTCTAGGTCAAGTCGCACATCAAAATTGTTTCACGTGCTTGCCATGATGTAGACTTATGGATTACCCTCTTGCATTCTATTTTGATAGGCCTCATTATAATTTTAGAAATGTGACACAGATCAGAAGAAAAAGAAAGGACAATCTTTGGAGCAAAATATTAGGATCATGACGCCAACAACTCACCAACTTAAAACTAATTTGCACAAATGATGACTTCAACCACAACAATAATGGTTTCTTATGACGGTTACCCTTCCTTTATAGTATTTTTTGTCATAGTATCAACAATATCTCAATACAACCAACTATTGACAAAATGTCATCATCGTAGTTCGTGCGCGCCATGGTTCCCCACCATGGCACATGTTCCATGTCGCCTGTCAAAGATTTTTAGGAATATATGATGCAATACAATTAGATACTGAAAAATGATGTCACAACATTGAACATTCCCAACACTGACACATCAAATGCCATCGCCGATTAATGAATCAACTAATTGGCTACCTAATTAATCATTAAACTGCCAGAATCCCCTTATTCGATCACTATGCTGACTCAAAATGAGCAAACAAAATGTCATAACAGAACCAGCACAATTATATCCTGTTCAGAAATGCATTATATACATTATTTGTTTTAAATAATAAGGAATCCGTATTTTTAATTGAAATTCATTTCGTTTTCTTGTGGGCAGCAAATTAGAATTTGGTACGAGTAGTTTTTGTATTAAAATGTGTTACTATTGAATTCGATGTACATTCATTGTGTTTTGTGGTCGTTTTCAGGTGATTTAAGTTTCCTCTCTAACCCCAGAAAATCAAAAATATCATGATGACAAGGCAACCTGAATACAACCTGAATATACAACCTGAATATTTGGAGTTAGCCTGAGGTGGATAAGACTACATGATGAGTCAATTTTTTTGAGGGATGCAATGTACTTAGGGAGCACCATAGGTTGCTGAATTCTCTACAAGAATATTATGTGCTCCTTTTACTAGAATGCCTATAAGAGCCCAAAAATGGCCAAAAATATCAATGGTGGCAATTTTGGCAATTTTTGATGTGTTTAGGCCCCTTATATGCATTCTAGTGCTACAACCATATCACATTCTTGCAGAGGAGGTACTAAGCTTCAATTTGAAGAGTGCCACATCAAAATCAGTTGTGTCAGGTTTATTTTTGTGAGCCTCATCCGTAGTGAAACTGTTTGGCTTTTTGACATTTGACATATGGATACAATTTTGACAATTTGACACATAACTAATTACTTAAACCACCTCAGCCCATCATGTGCACAGGGCTATTTTGTGAAATTCTGATGTAAATTGAAGTACATCAACCATACAATGGAATCAATGTGGTTTATTTTTAAAATGGCTGCAAATGAGTCTGTCTGTCCCTTCAATTTTCACCTGGAATTATTGTGGTTTATTAGTAAAATAGCTCCCATAATAGAGTCTGTTCAATCGTCAAGTTGTAATTTTTTGTCAATATTTCATTGTAGTTTATCATGGAATCTAGTGGTTTCATATTGTAGTTTCATGGTGTTATCATTTTGGAATGTTGTACTTTTTGTTTCATAATGGTTTGACTTTCTCCAAAAGTCTCACTTCAGAAATCATGTGACCCTCTGTAAGGCCAATCACTATGAAATCTCATGATAATGATATTCCACCATTGCAACTTTCAACTAAAAGAGCAAAGCTTTTTAAAATATCTGTAATGATAAATGATGATGATGATAGAAATACTCTATTCTTTAATTAGTCGGAAGTAATCTTATTTTTATGAGGTCATCAGAGAAAATTCTGACTGGTGAGATGGTGAGAGGCAAGTCTGTTAGGTGTTCAGATTGGCACATGCTACCAAGTTACATAAAATGACCTGGAACTGACATCAGGTCTCTGCTACCATTCGTTTAAAGATTTGATATAAGCAACTTGCAGTCACGATGTTTCGTGGAATTTAAGTGGGATAACAGGAGAAACACAACAGAATTCCGTTTTATGGTTGCTGTCCAGTTATGGCAATTTTGGACTGCCTTTCTTCAGCACATGTGTACAATCTAGTTTTTCACGATACGGATTTCTGTCAGATCTGACAGATCTTTAAGTGGATTTCTACTCTTTGCTGTTGTTCCTGTTAATTATTTGAGAATGTACCCACAATATAGTAAGTATTGGAAATATCAAATAACCCTTACATTATTCTTAAAACTTGCATATTATTTCTGTCAGATCTGTCAGATTTGCCTATCGTGTATAACAAACTGACGAGTCGCCGTCTTGAGTTTAGAGTGACACCTAGAGTTAATTTCTTGCGTTATCCGCTACTCGTGGCACCATCTTCCGTGCTATCCGCTCGCGCATGCGCACTCATGCTATCCGCCTTTTTTCCATGAAGGAGGCAAAAATTTCATTT
>JBCAUG010015334.1:0-10936 GCA_038406175.1 Haplosyllis leylae
CATGCTATTATATTTGGTTTTTCTATTTTATCAGGATATTTTGCCTTAGTTGCATCATCAGAATAAATTGCTGCTTCTGAAATTCTTTGGTTTCTTCTTCGCTCTGGGTCCAAATTAAATCGACAAGTTTTGCATCTGCATGGATAAGAAATTATTTAAAATAGAACCCGTGACACATGTACCTTCATCAAACCCATTTCTGAAGTCTTGTGCATCTTCATTCTGTTCAGGTAAATTTATCTCATTGTCAACTAGCGGCAGTCCCACATCATCATTGAAGTCATCTGGTTGATCCAAAACCTTGAATACCCCATGTTCACCTAAAATATTATTGGTACTTATTTATTATTTTTAAAAAAATTCACATTACTCATAGTGAAATATTTCATGAAATCACCTTCTTCACACTTCTGCTTAGGAAGAACACGATCTCTGGATGGCATGTAGAATTCATCTGTAACGCAAAAACATGAGGAAAATTAGTTTGCCGAAAAACAATTTAAGAGACTAAATGATTTTCGTTCATAGTTAAACTTACGTGCAGTGACAAATTTCATAAATATTTATTCTTTAAATACTCACTGTCTGTTATGCTCTTCTTGATTAATTTGAATGCATGATCAAAGGGCAATATGTGAAGTCTGGATTTGGTGTAATCTGGATCTTCCGGTGTTCTTGGTCTTACATTCCTGCCAGTGTACTTTCCTAATCTTTTAGTCTTAAAAAATTCATCAAACATTTTTCCCCAACCAGCTAAAGTTGTAGCATAACCGGTATCAAAGAGGAAAATTAGTGAAGGTTCAATACCTTGCTCTGGTGTATTACTTTTTAAATGAAAATACCTTTCAGCCAATCTGATCAAAGGAATTATTACCCTTATGCAGGCTACCAAAGCTGTCTTGATTGACTTACGCATTGAAGCCAAATTCTGAAAGTAACATATTACAATGTAACATTGCTCATATGTGCATTCCACATAAATACAAAATATTTCACCTGACTGAATATTAGAAATAAATAAATTGTAAGATTATTTTACGTACCACCTGATCTGATGAATTTTGACGTGGAGGCATTCTGATCGGTTTGAAAGTCTGAAGATCAAAGCACATATCTGCTTGATCTTCTCTCTTAAATAGGTACTGTTGAGTAATTTGTTCCATTTCTATTGTTAGCCCTTAAATGAACAGTTAAAGATCGTGTGGTCGATCATTTGCATGATGGTAAGGTCACTATTGCAGACAGACACCTAACTATCCAGGTCCTTTTAAATTAAAGTAATTCAACATGCATGGAAACCCATGATAAAAATACATGGTAGCAACATAACAGAATTCATTATGATACCCAATATACTATTCATCATTCCTCTAATTAAGTTCTTAGATTTGGCTAATGATTTATTAAATGAAAGTGATTTTCATAGTCCTTGTCAGATACATTTATTTTTACCTTTGATAAACATCGTATCAAGTTTAATAATAATTTTTGAGGAATTTATGAAAATAGAATGTAATAGAGGAAGAGACTTTCAAGCGCATCGTCTAATAACTAATCTATTTGGATACAGGTGAAAACAATTCTCTGAAATGGAATTAAACATTTATCATGTCTTTAAAGTAACATTCCGTGTTTCTTTCTAAATCAGAGCAAGTACAAATAAACAGGATTTATGGGCATTACTGGAACAGAATTGGAATCATTTCTTCTGGCTCACAGGTGTAATCCCTCCTTCAATGAATTTGTTAGTGCAGCATGTCAGAAGGAATTATCGGAGTAAGCGCAGAGGACGCAAATTGACAGTTTCTCTAAGAAACCAGGTGATCCCTTGTGGTTTGTTACCCCAAAGTGGGCTGCTTTAAACGATTAATTCATATAGTTTGCATAATGAATTACCATTGGATTTGTAATATACTAATTAGTAATTCCCAAAACAATGTTTCAGAAAATAAATTCGGTACAATTTTCTGTACATCAGGTCTTGCTGTGTTGCATCTGGCTAAGAAGGTATCCTACAATGCAAGATCTTGCCTCAAAATTTGGTATATCAGTGGCTAATGTACACAGAATAATTGAGAGAATAATACCAGTTCTGCATGTTGCATTGGTTAATAAATACATTAAATGGCCCAGTTTAAATGAATGGCATAATCTGGCTGGGTATTACAGTGATTGGCCCAGAGTTGTCAGAATTTTGGGTGGAACTCCATTCAGGATAAGGAAACCTACAGGTATAAATGTGTTGCTAAATTATTATTTACTCTGTAATTAGTATGTGCTGATTGTCAGTAAAAATGTTGAATGGAATTTATTTTTGAGTAAAGAATGAAGTTTATTTCTGAAAGGAATTAATTATGGACGTAATTTCTTATTCTAGCTTTATTTACATATCTCTTTTTCCTTTTCTTTTGCCAGGTGCAATGCAAAGATTATTTTACAGGCGTGATCGGCATTGTTTTTCCTGAATTGGATTGTTATTGTTGATATATATGGCTTCATACGTTGGAGTAAGCCAGGATTTAATGGTCACCTGCATGACTCAACGTGCTTCAGGTTATGCTATACATAACTTTTCATATTTTTGCCCAAAAGCACAAAGGCAATTTCATATTTGAGTTACAGTAAGCTTTGAATGTATTGAATATTTATAGTGTTTCTTCTTCATTGCAGACATTTAACTTTGCCACCTTTTCCTGATGGACTTCAAATCATGGCTGATCAAGGGTTTGCAAATAAATCACCCTTACTTGTCCCATTGAGTCAAAATGGAAATTTAATGAGAGGGCCTATGAAAGAGTAAGAAATGTTAAGTAAATGTTATTGTGTGTTTAATTCATTGACAGTAAATTGTGACTCATTTCAACAATATCCCTTCTATTCCAGACATTTCAAATCGGTGAGATCAGCAATTGAACATGTCTTTGGTAACCTCAAATCATCTTACTCTGCTGTTGGTGCAAATGCATTTCGATCCAGGAGATTTCACCTGTCATTTGCAATTTAACAGCAGCGATGTATAATAGGAGGAAAATAATGTTTAATATTATGAAGAATTGTCTTGGCGATTGAAAATCTTCAAATTTTACCAAGACAAAGTATTAGTATGAAAAGAGAAATGGCAGAATCATTGCAAACAACGCCAACTCAAGAATATTTACCATAGCTACATTTCCATTGTTATAAATTATATCTTTAAAGACACATATCTTTGCAAATATCTAAGAATTCATGTCCTTTGGTCGTGGATAGATATGTTTAAATGTAATAATAGTTAGCACATTTGAAAGTCAGGTAACTATACGAATTATTTGAATTCTCATTGGTTGTTGTCAATGAACCCTAACAGGTATTGGTATAAATTTACGTGCACATGATTCACTTGTTCTCATTTCTTTTTCATCAAAGATTGGCGTAAGGTTTCACTGTGAAATTTAAAGAAACGAATTATGGGTGATTTTGATAATGATTGGGATGAAATTCTCAAAGGGAAATGGAAAACTTATGATGCTGAAAAGTCTTTTTACATTGAATCTGTAAAGAAAGTTAATTCACTCGAGGGTAAGGCTAGGGCAATATGTGATGGTCTACGAGAAGGTGATGTTCCAGACAACTTGAAAAAGTTGTATTTTGAAGCAGTGTATGGTTCCAATTCCAAGGTTAAAGCTAGGATTTTGGGATGCATGTACTTCTTGGGTAGGAGTGTTAGGTGAGTTACGGTTCCCATTTGTAATTTAGTTATGCACGATTTATTTTTTAAATATGAAATCCAAATATTTGTTGTGGGAATAATTGAACTTATTGTACTCATACAATAATAACTGACTTTTGACTGAAGGCAACAGAAATATGGAACGCGGCATTTATGACTTGTTGGGGCGGGGGTCCCTACTCAGCCAGAGTAACCGCCCCCTTGGACTCAGTACTCTTTCCCCCCCCCCCAATAAGAATAAACTGGTTCCCCACCCTGTGTACATACAGACAAATGCAGTAAAAAGTACTTTGAAGTGTAGTATATATGCCCTCTGTAATTATTGAAATGTTAAGAGAATTATTCGATTATAAATTAAATATTATTAAGTATCATTTGGTCATACAGACTTCATCCCCAAGTGCGTGAGGTGGATATGATGCACACCGGTGATTACAGCAACATGAATGCTGAACAACTGAATGCCAAGTTAAATGAGAGCAAAATCAAAGATAAAAATTTGGCTAAGAGTTTGAAGTAAATATGCAATTTTTTAATTTACGTATAAGCATTTCACTGTATAACATGTAACTTGGTCATTCAATAATTTGTGATGGTTTATTCGCAGATCGAACTGTGATGGAAAACCTGATGACAAAGGTAACGAAATTTGTGATGGAAAACCTGATGACAAAGGTAACAAAATTTATATTGTAATTGGTTTTGAAATGTTTACGCTTTCCATTTGCGATGATTTTTTCTCATAATTAACTTGTAGGCGCTACATCTGCTGAAGAATCACCAAATCTGCAGGAATTGAAGAATCAAGTCTTGAAGGAGCCAGGTGGTGAGTGAAATTACATTTTTATTTTTCGTTTTAATAAAGATTGAACGACTTTTATCGTAAAACATTTATTAAACAATAGACTTGAGTACAAATATGCAGCCGGTGCATTTCTCACTTTTTATCCGTTTAAAAAATATACCAAAATAGCCTTTGTACTTGTTTGAATACTTTAAAACCGTTAGCAATAAATCACTATGTAAAATAACTTCAATCACGGACAATTTGTCGACCAACATTGTGGCTTATTTGCATGAAAATGCCAAACAAATCCTTTATTTAAACTGAAATGTAATTCACTTTTGAACGATTGTTGAATGTTAATCAATTGTCGTAAGTCCTTGCAATGATTACTTAATTAGCTATCTTGCCATATCTGTAAATCAAGAAGTAATGAGCTCCATTCCTTGGTAAAAATGTTCTTTCAATTAAAAATGAACTGCAATCTCTTCCAAATAAATAACAAACGTTGAACAATTATCTGCCTACACATGTCAGTCGAGTAAATACTGTTCGCATCCTGAACTTGAGTGATGTCCATGAACCTGAGAGTCCTGAAATTTTCATTTATTTGACATTTAATAAATGTTTGCATTGGATCTTTTTATAAAAAATTATTTGTCTTTGGCTATTAAAAACATACATAAAATGTATAAAGTGCACTTTGAGCATAATGACTTCATATTGTTTAAAAAAATTTGCTAAGTTTATTTTCATTAGCCATTACAGCTAATCTAATCTCTAATAAAGAGATTAAAAGAAAATTGAAACAAAATTTTTAAAATCCATCCTTGATCTGAATGAATTTTTCTTAGAAAAAATTCTCTTTGAATGCAATTCCATAGATACTGTTTTGTAGTCAAATGAAATGACAAATATTTTTCTTTTTGGATCTGAAAAGGATATGATTAGTTAACAAAAGGAAATTTGAAGAAGGTTACCTTGCTAGTGCGCACATGTCACTTTTTACCTTGTGGTTTCAAGGTTTTAACTTGTCGCCACAGTTTCATCAGGTCTTCTTTGGTCCAGTATTTCGGCTTCTTTATGGACAGGCCCTCCATTAGCTTCTGCAGTTTTTCAATGTTGTGTATGTCTGCAGTTTTAAGCTTTCGGTCACGCTCTTCCTTTGTAAGTCGCTTCTTTCTGGAATGTGACAAATGAGATATAAATCCTAAATAAAAAGTGTTAAATTGTTGAAAGATCCGAAATTTAGAGCATGCTTAAGGGAATTTGGAATTCTTATAATTAGTGTGAAGATGGCTGTAACATAGAAACACATTTAATGACAGACATTTGATTACCTTTGTAGAACTCATTGTGGACGGTAATGTTGTTTCAAAGCCATTTCTGGGTCATCACTGCTTGTTTCGCTGATAGTTCCATGAGATCTTCTCTGCTGAATTGATTCTTCAGTGCTTTCAGCAGTTGAAGGAGTTGTACTTTCTTCGGTAGCAGCAGCACCAGAAGTTTCACCATGAGCAGTAACATCCATTTGTGAAGTTGACATTTCTTCATGTTGACCGGCAGACATGCTTTCAGTAGTAACTTGAAGTAGACCAGAAAACTCTGCTAAGTCTTTTTGGTCTGAAGTTTCACTGTCAGAATTGATGATAACTCCTTCATTTTCGTCAACAAAGTCCATCAGATAATCTCCTTTGTTTTCTTTCAGGGTAAGATAAGCCAGCTTCTTTTTCCTTTTTGGAAAAGCGATGAAAACTGGCTCAAAGTCATCATCATCCAAGACATCTGTGTCGACTGAAGTTGCATCTTTTTATTTCACACTTGCAGCAGATCCGATTTCTGACATTTTTTCCATAGATTCATCAGGACTTGGTGAATAAGCTTCAGTTTCCAGAAGATTCTGTGGCAGTTCCATCAAGTTCACCATCTCCCTCAGGTCTCTGAATTAAAGAAATGACAATGTACCGACATGTACCACACATGCTGCAGTAATTAACATGCTCCTTTCTACTTCAGGTAAATTGATTTGCATCAAATTAAGAATTGTGGAAATTTTAGCAAGAAGTTCGAAATACCTTGAACTTTTTATAGGTTGACTGCCTTCATGCCGAGTTGGGAGTTTTTCTTCTGGGATGTGCTGAAGTGATTTTTTGACGGTGCCATACTTTCCTAATGTACGCTTTAGGAAGTCTTTAACATCTGATTGCAGTTTCTTTTCAGTTTTCTTCTCTGTCACACCAGTCGCTTGTTCTACAGTAGTCTCGAGTGATTTAGCAGCAGAAATGTCCTTAACCTCATCTGATGATTCAGGTGGAGTGAAGAAGTTGCCATCGTCTGATGACTCACTGCTGTTGCTACTGGTCTTTGCAGCAGCACCTGATTTTCCGCTTGGTTTTGTCTCAACTTTTCACCGAACGGTGCAACTAGCATCTGGAACCTTAAATCCCACTTCCTTAACTTCAGGATGAGCTTCAGTTTCAGCTATGCTGCTGTTAAAGTTAAATGCACATTTTACTTTATACATGTATAATATTTATGTGCTCATTATTTTTATACGCAGTAATGCTTATGCTGCTTAGTCTACAGATATCTTCTAAGCATTTCTTTAAAGAATGTACATGAATTATTTGCCAATGTCATCACACACACCCAGATGTGCAAAATTATGAAAAATTATTGTTCACCTTTCAACACGACGAGTCGATTGCTTCTCATCACTTCTTGCTTTCTTATGTGGGGGTTGCGACCCATCACCACCTTGTTGACTTTCCATTTTAGAGTACTGAAACATGATAAAAAATATTGCATCATCATAATCATCCTGTCATTTAACATGTATAACTGCAGTCTATAATTTATGTCAAATACCTATCTGTAGGTAATTGACCTAAGTTATTGTTGTTGATGGAAATTTACATTTCTAAATATGAGTAAATTGATTTTGTGCAGCCTTCTTGTGGAAAACTGCGAATATGAAAATTTGCCATCAATCTCAAAGGCACATACCATCAGAAACAATTTTCAGTACTTGCGGTAAAAGGACTTACAAAACATAAGTACAACTGTTCTTTACTATTTCCTACATTATATTACTGCTGAATTTTGCCATTAAAATATGGATTACCTGGCAAATTTGATCTTTTACCGAAGTTACAGAATGAGTGCGATCTAGTTTGGGTGTAGTGATTTGTGGACTATATGCAGATTGCAAGTACAACGGTTTAATTTTATTTATTTTCCGGATATATGTAAATGATATTTTTTGCCAATTTCAGATGAAAATGATGTTTATAAGTTTGACCCATCTTTGTTATTAGCAAAGCCTTCTTGCATAAATTTGGGTAATTATTTAATTCTTTATTTAGGCATCAGAAAATTTTACTACGGAACTACAAAGTTTTCGTGCCAAAATTTCCATTTCCATTAGGGGGCGTCATTTCAATAATTCCTTGATTAAAAATGTATTTGCTCATATTATTATTGCCAAATGTGAAACTATTCATAACTTTTAATAAGATATATGCTTACATTGAACATTGGGACAATACTTGCATGCAATTTTATTACATTTCGTACATGCAGCTAAGAAGAAGACAGCATCAGAGAAGCCGCTTGAGAAATTCGATGACATACAACTGGCCACTGGAGGTAAATTCTCTATTAATGCGTTATTCCAGAAGAATTGTAAAGGGACATACCCCCACACTCTGTGGGCCAATAAATCATTATTATGATGGAATTTAAATTATAATTAGCTTCAATACTCTGTTAGATTTCCACTCTACTCTTGATGCCCCCTCATGTAGGATTTGGGTGTATTTATAAATGTTTATACAATTACTGTACTGTGCAACTTACCCTAGATGTATTCTTGAAAACTGTAGACAATTCATTTGTAATGTTTCAGATGTCATTATGAGTGACTCAGAAAATGACAAGGATGAAGAATGTGTACTATTCCAGTCTCCAGCAAAGGGAAAATCTTCGGCCCCTAAGACCTATGGAAAAAGGCATTTGTCGTCAGGGCAATTAAATGATAAAACATTGTCTGATGAGTAAGTGTTCTGTGATATGACTAGTAGTAACATTTATCCATAATGGCATTTCATTTTATTCGTATCCTATTATCAGAAATAATTCAATGACCATTTCATTGCTTCTTTCAGGTTTGACCGTATTGCACAGGAGACTATGAAAGGGTACTTTTGTATGATAGTAAATAATAAAAAATTTCCCCAATGTATATGATGCATGAGAATGGATATAATTCCTGTAAATGTTTTTCAGCAATACCAAAGGACCAAACCATACTGAGGAAGAACCTGCCAAGATGGAGAACATTTTTGATGCCTTCAATGAAAAAGGAGCCAAGTAAAGAAACCATATCTCTATTTAATGCTTGTAATTTATGGATAATTTGTGGCAACAACTAATTTACACAATTGTTTTTATGCAAATTTCTTAATATATTTTGTAGGATACGCAGGGCTCAGACTGACAGTAATGTAGTCAAGAAGAAGATACGCAAATTGTTGGACATGGCACAATTTGCATTGGTGGAACACAGGGCATTCCTCAGAGCAGAGGCTGCAAGCTGCAATCTGGATTTAGAAAGGTTCAAGAAAGAAGTTGAAAAGGATATTCCAGACAGTAGTGGATCTGATGATGAAGGGTCTTCCAATAATCAGAAAGTATCTGCCAGTGCAAATGATAATAAAATTTTAATACCTGAAGATTACTATGGTATGCTTAGTGTATGCAGCAGATTTATTCGTAGTAGTAAATGGTTTCAGGCATCATTATTGAATTATGCATAAATACCAGGCTTCTCGGATTAGACTGTGAAGAAATTGAATCGTCAATGACTTATTCCTTGATTATAATCAGTCAATTTAAAAAATTTATATTTGTATTTCTTTTCAGATCCTAAGAATGATCACATGTATCCAAACCAGATGTCATGTCCCAGAGTCAATGCGCAATTTGGCTATTCAGACTTTGAATGAGATCGATTTGCTCAGAAAATGTGAAAGATGTCGCAAAGAGCATTTTCATATGAATAAATAAACTGAATTTGAGATAAAACATGTTTTGTTATCCATATAATTTTCATAGATTGCATGCATATGATATCATCAGTAAAAAAATGAAATATTACTTTTCATGATCATTTCCCAACAAACTACTCTTCATTGCTACTGAAAAGTGATTGTAAGTTAGGTAAAGAACACAGAAAATAACTTTCGTCAGAAGGGACTGAAAAAAAATTGGAAGTATGTGAAATGTACAAAGTGAGAAGTAATCACATTGTGAATAGGGCAAATGAGGTAATAATAGTGATGCCATGGTATGGTGATGTCTCACATAGTGACCTTCCACGATCTGATAGTTATGTTCACATTTCTCATCATTAAAATTATAAATTAACGTGATGTACAATCATCAAAAGTGATTTCTATGAACAAAATAATAGTAATTATAGTAATTGTCAAGTTTGGTGACCTAATTATAACCATTGCTAAAGATAACTATTGAAAGGTTTAGTCCAATTCGACCAATTGGTCTAAAATTAATTTTGAAAAAACTCGATTGTTTTCAATACGGACTGCTCCCAAAAGCCCCCGGATTCGCTGATAATTTCTTGAACACATATGTAAATTAAGATGGATCATGTTTACTGAATGTACGGTCTGTTTCACTGTCGCAGTCGCATGTTAGAGTTGACTTTGCTCGAAGCTTCCTTCGTTCGCAGAGTGGAGGAAACACCCGAGCAATCGAGGTTCTCGTTTTCAACACAATTCTGACATTTCTGTACAATATTGACATGGAGGGATTTCAGCAAAAAAATAAAGTTGGCCTCAGTGGGAATTGATCTCATAATACCAACGATCACTGGATTAGAATTCTAATGCCTTACCCACTTAGCCAATCTGTCATTTCTTACCAGTCTCAGATTTTTAGACCCTTATAAAGTCATGCTCTATTGAATCTAGAAATGATTGGAGTCCAAAAAAAGAAGTGAGGCATGAAACAAAGTTCAGTTTAAGGATCTTCTATTCAACACATGTCTGGGTGAAGCATTTCCCTTCTAATCCATATGGTTGGTGTTGTGAGTTTAATTCCCACTCGAGGCAACTTTATGTTTTACTGAAACTTTTTGAAACAATGGATGTCAATTTTGTACAGAAATGTCAGAAATGCGAGATTTATGTTGAAAGCGAAAACCTTGAATACCAAATATGACCAGGACCACTTTTGATTTATTTATGTTTCGTTCTTTCCATGTTTGCGTTACCTTGTATCTCCTAACGTCATTGTGAACCGAAAATGTCTGAGAAATTCCGAGCAGATAAAAAACTAAAGACAAAACAAGAAGGTCCTCCTGCGTAAACGCAAGAGGCATACCGCCCGCTGCGTAGCCGACCTATCCCCAGGGAATTAAG
>JBCAUG010015345.1:0-25175 GCA_038406175.1 Haplosyllis leylae
ACGTTAGTCAAGAATTGCTAAAGAAAAATAGTCTTCGTCATCACAAACGTATTTTATTCGCGTCCTAGTTTTCAGCTGATGATGTCCTATTCAAAACGTCGACCATACGTCGTTGGAAAATTTTTCTCAAAATGTACGCTAACCAGATATTCAGCGTTTAAAATGAATAGTAATTTTCTCTCCCTTTTTTTTTACTCGAATTCGAGCGCATCGAGAAAAAAAGGTTGCAGGATATTACGACGGACATTGTGCCGCTTCTGTTCAGGAGCCAGTGAGAATCTGCCACTTTGCAAGTTCGAAATGGATTTAATTAATTTGGCTAAAAATATTTTTTGAGCGTACTTGTCTCAAAATACTGGTATGTGAAGCATTTTCTGTTCATCGTTGCTCGCTAAACTTTTAAAATTCTGTAATCACAATTAAGTTTTTGTACTTTTTTTTGAATTGATGTTCACAATTATATTTTAAAATAAAAATGTGACGAAATTTTGAATTAAAATGGAAATCAGTCTGGACATAGATTTATTTCATAGGATAGATATAGCTTGAAGTTTTACAATGTTTTTAAATGCTTATTCGGTTGAAGATAAATGATTAAATAATATTTTTGACCACCCGCAGCATCAGACTGCGAGTACACGTCGGTTCTGAATTTTATTGTAGTTTGTACTTCAAAAGTAAAAAAGAATCAATGGTCTCCAAGTTTGTGTTATGTAAAGGATAAAACCCGATTACGAGGTGGTTCTTCAGTAATAAAATAACCGAGGATTTTATTACTGAGGATATATTTTACTACTGAGGAATCCCCAAGTAAGAGGTTGTTTTATCTGGTATAAAGCACGCTCGAGCATTTCCTCCATAATAATTCACACCTTTTCTGAATGGAGTTCTTGCCTTATAGTGCTTTATCATAAAAACAACATGCTGAGAGAGACAATCAATCAGTCTCAATCGTTAACATTTCTTGAATTGAAACTTGCTTCAGTTGGGAGAATATCATAATGAAGGTGTGTAAACTTTGTACTCGAGCCGGGGATGTCACCACGTGGAGATTAAAACCGGGTACAGATCTCAACCAGAAGACGAATAATTTGAATTTACTGGCCGCTGCATTTATGGGTCACATTGAGTGCATGAAGGAGCTGGTGAAAAAAGGAGCTGATGTGAACTGTTCCGACTATGAATTTGACAAGCAATGCCGCTACAAGCTGATTCATAAACGTAGGGAGTCCTTAAAAATTGTCGATGGATGCGCACCACTGGTTTATGCAGTCCAAAATAGTCAAACAGAAAGTGTGAAATTCTTAGTGCAGGCAGGAGCTGATGAGAATTTGGCGAAAGAAAATAAAACCGCATTAGGGGCAGCTGCTGAGATGGGAGAATATCAATACCTCAAATTATTGTTACAGTTAGGAGCTGATGTGAATGCTTTATAGGAATTGAACCCGCTCTGATGCATGCAGTGAGAGCTGGCAGTACAAAATGCTTGAATATTTTGCTTGCGGCTGGAGCTCATGTTAATGTTTGTTATCCAGTCAAAAATGATTTCACAACACCGCTGTTAGAGGCAATTAAATATGCCCCAGTTAAATGTATATCAACGTTGATAGATGCCGAAGCCGATGTGAACATGGGAAGCGAAAACAATTTACCACTACACTGTGCTGTGATTCATAGAAAATACGAATTTGCAAAAATACTCATAGATGCAGGAGCTGATGTGAACAGTCGATCTAAAGACGGTCGAACCCCACTGTTAATGGCTGTGGAATTTGACAATGAAAACATCATGGACCTGTTGATAGACGAAGGAGCTGATGTGAACATAGCAGACGATGACGGAGTTACGCCGTTGATTTACGGCGCAGAACATGGTTACAGGTTTCTGAGGAGTTTGATAAATGCAGGAGCCGATGTGAACAGATTACGAGATGACTCGTTCTGTGATAGTGTGTACAAATCTGTACTGTTCCGTGCTACAGTAGCGTGCAACATCGCTAGTGTTCGTCTACTGTTGAGAGCCGGAGCGAGATTAAACGAACGTGATTACTTGGCGAGAAATGCCCTGGAATACGGCATCACCAGGAAACAAGAGATCGCAAAGGATTTACACATGCTTCTGTACGCAGCAGGAGGAACACTAGATGGCCCCACTATTCCTACCAAAGTGGCGCCAATGTGTGTTAACATTCCTGAATATTTCACCGAACTCAAAGAGAGCCTAAATTTAAAACATCTGTGCAGAGAGGCAATACGAAAACATCTGATAGATCTGGATCCACATGAGCATCTGTTTGGGAGGATTCCTCAGCTCGGACTTCCTTTTATTTTGACTGAATACATGTTGTTCAACTGTTCAATAGATTCTGATAATGAAACTGATCACGAAGAAGATTAACAAAAAAACCTTTTAGCTTTTAGAAAAAAACCCCAACTTTTTCAAATGAATAATGTCACCAATAATATTCTTGAATAATACCCTTGCCTAACCACCAGCATATCAAGGCTACCACACCATATAGTCCCCACATACCCGGGAAGAGCCTCCAGAAGACTACAAATAACAAGAAAGGAACTCAAAAAAAAAGAGAGATGATGTACGTGTGAAGGAAAATACAAACTGTTAGTACATTCCGAAAGACGAATCATGCAGAAATTTGATCACAATCCGTCTCAGCATCACATACAAAGATTCTGATAATGGCGGGAAACTGATGCTCTAGATTGAGCCCTACATCGATCAGATTCTGTGCAACGCAAGACTGTGCGTTGCAAAGTGAGGTAAGTTTGTGAATGAAGAATTTTAATTTTGGTGTTTGGTTCCATTGAACATTTACATTTAATTACATCAATTAAAATTCTCTAAAATTTTAATTTTATAAATAGCAGAGAATGTGTACAATTGTTAAGAAATAATTAATAATAAGTTGCTAAATGACCCTAATATCGCCCGAACAAAGATGTTAACGTAGCCATGAAAGCAATTATAAGAATTGAACATGATCCGTATTTGTGTCGCAGAAAGCGGGAAGGTAATGTTTTCAGTTTGTTAGTCTGTTCACAACCCCTGGCCCTGTCTAGTAGGTACCCCCTGGCCGTACCCCAGACAGGACCAGACCAGGGGGTATACCCTCCCAACCCAGACAGTGCTAGACCAGGGGATAAACCCCAAGCCCCGCCCCGGACAGGCCAAGGGTTCGATTCACTACGCCGCAGTCAGTACGCATGTTGCGGTCACTCAGAAGGGCTTTCTTGTTTATTGTGACAAATTATTTTCTTTCAAACAGACAATGGCGTGTGATGGCGTGTGAGATCTGCACTGGGGCCTGTGACAGAGTCAAGGGATCAAAACGTAGTGTTAACGAAGATCAACGGAAGAAGAACGTGGGCCTGTTGGCTGCAGCTTTTGTGGGGCACACCGAGTGCTTGAATGAGTTTATCACAGCAGGAGCCAATGTGAACTGCACAGATGGGAGTTTTGATCAAGAATGTCAGAATAACTTGTCTAAGAAAGCGAAATGCCCATTTGAATATGACCATCACAATCGAACAAGTTGGACACCTCTCATTTATGCACTGAAGCGTGGAGATCAGGAAATTACAAAACTGCTATTGAAAGCAGGAGCTCGTGTGAATTATGCTCAAGGAAGTGAAACAGCATTGGTGTGCGCTGTTGGAAAATGCGATCAGAAACTTACTGAGATTTTAGTGAAACAAGGAGCGGATGTGAACATCACCAATAAAAACCCAAAGGTGGAAGCACCCATTGTGAGAGCTGTAGCTATTGGGAGTACAGAATGCCTTGAAATACTACTGAATTCAGGAGCTGATGTGAATATTTCTTACTCCTCGATCTGTGGTAATACGACTCCAATACTGAAGTCAGTTGAATGCGGTATACTAAAGTGTCTATGTATGTTATTAGAAGCAGGAGCTGATGTGAATTTACGAGCCGGAGGAAGATCACCAATACATGAAGCAACAATTAAGGAGAATATTGAATGTTTAAATATACTCATAGAAGCAGGAGCTGATGTGAATTTGCAATCTAGGGGAAGAGCACCGATACATGGAGCAACAATTAAAGGGAATATTAAATGTTTAGACAAACTTATAGAAGCAGGAGCTGATGTGAACAGCCGTGATAAGAGAGGAAAAACCCCAATCCTCGCAGCAGTATTTCTTGGTAAGACGGAAAGAATAGAACATCTTGTAAGATCAGGAGCTGATGTTAATATTCCTGACCAACATGGTTCCACTCCTTTGAAAGCAACAGTATCGGACTGGTATTTCGATTACCGTAGTTGGCACTCGGAATACTACTATCTCATTCTAGTTTTATTGAAAGCAGGAGCTGATGTGAAACCAGTGATAAACAAAGTATTTAGTTTCAGAGCCGCGCTTTTTAGTGCCACAAAATACGGTGGTGTACAGTTTGTTCGGCTAATGTTAAAAAATGGTGCCCAGATAAATCGCAGCAACGAGTGGCAAAATGCCTTTGGAGGAATATTTTGTGGGTCTGTCTACCTCAGAGACAGTCCATTAGAAATCCTGAAATATTTGCATGCAGCAGGAGAAAAATTAGATGACCTTATACTCTATGCCAGAAAAATCCCAGGTAGAATCCCCGAGTATTTCACAGAACTGAAAGAGAACCTGGATCTGAAGCATCTGTGCAGAGAGGCAATACGGAAACATCTTATAGATCTTGATCCACATGAGCATCTGTTTGGGAGAATCCCTAAACTCGGACTTCCCTCGATTGTAAATGATTATTTGTTGTATAATTGCTCTTTGGATTCTGATGAAGAAATTAAAGTAATGTATGGTCACTTCTCTAGATTGGTCAATTAATTTTTGTACATAAACCTCTTTTGGAGATTTATATTTGTGCCAAGTAATACATGATCAGCCTTTTCCTCCGGTTGAAATATATGGAAAATACTAACTGCACGTTGTTATTCTTTCTTAACACAACCACACCCTTCGTGCATCATCCTCATCATCTTCGGCCCGGAGTGGTGCGTGTCCCTTCACCATCCCCGTAGGACCGATTGCACGTAGGCCCACACCTCGCACGGGAGTGGCAGGACCCTGTCCGGTTCCAGACGGCGTTACTGGTACTTGTTTCTACAGTTCCGTTTAGCATATTTTATCCAGATATTGGCGATGCTCACTTTAAATGCGCATTGTATGAACCTTAAATCAATAACTACACTTCTATTAAGCATATCATTACTACCATTTTGGATAGTTTCGTGAAAAAACCTGAATAAAAACGAGAAAGTTGTCGTCCAAGAGGAGTCTGTCTAGGTGGGGCTTCCATCAGGGGCACTCTCCCTGGATCCGCCTACGAAAAATTTAAAAAAAAAATTAAAAAACATATTTGATAGGCGCCCCCTCTATGGATTGGTGGGAGGTTCTGGATCCGCCCTTGAATTTGAATTGCCGTCAAGAATGCAAGTGCATCGTGCAATCTTTGCGTGTGTGGTGGTGGTGGTTGGGGGAGGGGGGATGGGGGCGGTTGTGGATTATTTTCATATTTCAACATTTAAATGCATTCTAATTTTGTTAACATTGAAAAGGGAGCAATAAAATCATTTTCGCATACTGTGGTAAACTAAAAAGAAATGAATAAATCTAAAAAACGCCAACAAGTCCACACTGAATCCATTTACTTGGAAAAGCAGGTCTCAGTTATCCATACAAATTGTGACAACCAATGTCTTCATCACAAGTGAAGAAGTGTCACTGCTCTAGTTTCAAAAAGAAGAAAAGGACAAAATCCGGTTACGTGAGGTTGTGTTGATCAGTAAGTTTGTCGAATTAAGGATTTAATCAAGTGAAATATGATATGAATCCTTGTTCCTTGCTGTGAGAATGAGAATGGAACGAGTGGAAAACTAAACAGAATTGATTTGTGAAAGTTTCTTTAAAGACTGTAATATCGCCCGATATTATTTTTGTATTATGGAACTATACAGTGGTAGTACACGGTTGGTATGCTCCCGAGCAGGTGTTTTTTATTTTTTAAACCTCTTTTATCATTATACAACCAAGTACAAATGCTGACTTTTTGGACAAATAAAGATGGCAACTTGCATAAATATTAGTAAACCATTCCTTTTACACCTCAAGTTTTCACAATTTCAAACATTCACTGGATTAAAGCATTACCAATCAAGTGTATGTAAATTATTGTAAACTTTATGTGAATTGTTTCACTTTCCACTCAGAAAAGGGGGTAAATTTATGCAAAACCACTTCTGATGTTAAATTGGAAGCCATCTTTTATTTCAAAAAGTAAGGCAATTTTAGGAGAGCACTGAAAAAAATAAAAAAACAGACAAAAATCCCAACCAAGCACAAAAGAGGTCATTAAAAATAATTTCAAAACTGTTCCCGAGCCCCAACCGAGTACGACCAGTTTCACTTCAAGTAAATTTGAATGTGATTCGTAAATATTTTTGTTTGATAATCTATATAATTGCACCAGATAGACTTGTCCAGAAATGGCGTTTGGATTTTTGCAATGTGCATTGTGAAACCCCAAACAGCGTGTTTACCATTCTCTAGATGAATGGAACACTTTCTCACAACAACTTAGTACTGGTGTTTTAGGGCATTTAAACTAAAAGCAGAAGAAGCTTTTGATCATCTGTGATGATTCACCTACAGACTTACATGGTCCACATGCATTGCAACCTCAGTTTACCTTTGGGACTCATTAAATCTCACACCGGACGTATTATGGTCTGCACTGCCGGACTTTGTTTTACCCATCAGTTCAATATCATAATGACAGAACGGTCTTTGAATACGACGAAGGACAATCAACAAAAATGTGACTAGAAACATTTCGACTGATCAAAGTAATGTTTGAAGTTTGTAGAGACATTGTTTCGTCTACTGTTCTGTCCTTCGGGTTTCTCGCTTCAGTGCGTTGCACAAAGTAAAGGTATTTCCGTCGATTCAATTAATACACAGAAGAATGACGACGTACCAACCAAATTATAGGTGTAATTCTCTCAACTCGTCTCGTCATTCAGCGATACAAGAAACTCAGTTTCATCGGATAACTTCAGAACAAGCGCTAGAAATATTTTGCAATTTTCTAACATAATTCAAAGAATGTATGATAGGACCTTCATTAATTTTGGCATAAATTTGAGAAAATGAATTATTCACATCTTTTTTCAAAAGACAGGTAAACATATTGCCATATGTTTTGTTCTTTCTTTTGACATGTTCTTGCGGGAGTACTTGTAGTTGCCACTTGTATGTACCAATTTTCATATCAAATCAGAAATAATCTAGAGTCAATGAGTTTACCACACTTAACGCTATGCTTTAGGTAAAAATATTTTCCCCGCAAAACAACGTCGAACAACGGTATCAAAATGTTTGACGTGGAAGTGGAATGTATTTTAATCCATTCAGTACATTGAGAGGTCAAGTGCGCAACCCCTACGTACCGTGAATTCAAAGAAAAATTAAGGAATTGCATGATCAGGTGAAATTATTTAGCCAATTGATAATTGACACAGTACAATATTGACCAGATTGTGGGACTAGGACTTGCGGGACAAATACATGATGTCTTCTTAACGAAGTGACTTGTACTTTAATAGAAGAAAAAACATACTGCTAAAATATGTACACAGATATCACAGAAAGACGTCTGCACAGCCGTGATATCTTTGCACAAAACATATTAATACATGGATCCACACACTGAAAACAAACATCATCTACATCAACAGAGCGACAATTAAGTAATGTAAACATAGGATGAAAATCATCATTGAACAATTCCAGTCTTATATATTTGTTTCATCTTCCATTCATACTGAAAATTTCGGCAGTTCATGTTATGATTTACAAGAGAGGCATGCAAAAATGCCCATTGCCATCCTCTGGGACTCATAGAAACTCACACAGGGCTCATTATAGTCTATACTTTAAGGCACCAGTCTGGTTCAGATTCAACTCCCATGTAAATACATGGTCAATGGAATACAAAAGAATACATACACATCATCCGGTTATGAAGAGCGCTATTAAAAATCCATCAACTAAAAAATTTTAATCCTATTTCTCGACATCATTATTTGGCAGCAATTGTGGCTTCTATTTTATTTTACTAAACAGCAACACAATTTCCTTTATTGTTGTGTGAGCACTTATTATTACATTATTACATCAGGAAATGATGGAGACCATTTGTAATCATTATTATTTTGCATGTAATTTAAATTGTCATTTGAGTAATTGACTGATCTATGATCATTGTCCTACACCCCTTTGATAGATGATTACTTTTTCAGAATAAAAGTATTTGGTGCCGACAAAAAATTTGATTGGTGCTTTCTGTAAATGAATTGAGCTGCTTAATAATGAGTAAATGCAAAAATTAATGTAGTCGCGTCTTTTAAAATGGGTTTTCTCAAAAATAAGCGAGAGCAATCTGCAAATTACCTGAAAGTAGTCTACTCTCTTTCAAAAGTTAATTTAAAAGATGTAATTTGCTCATGTAATGATTAGCTTTGATTGCATGGATCCTGAAAGAAAAGCCTCAGGAAATAAGATGTAATGAAAGACTGGAAAAAAGTTCGACGTCTTGATGTCGCTTCGAATTTCTAGTATTTGATCACAGTAACTTGTCCACTTTTATCACCTTTGAGACGAGCAATATGGCTCATCAAGGTATTGTCAGTTCTTTTAAGACTAAATGCGGTATCACGTCGTGTAAATTACATGAAATTCTTCGACTAAATGGTCAGATTCATTATTAATCACTGATATAACAAGACAGCCTCGCATTAACAATACGAGGCAATACTGACCACAGCCTCCTGTACTTATCATAGCTAGGGGGAGGGAGGCAGGGTCACTTAGTTAGGGTACCCCTCCCCACCTCCCCTAGATCAGACCTAGCAGGGTAGGGTAGAGTTACTTAACCCACGTACCCCTCCCTCTCACCCCTCCCCTCTAGACAGAACCTGCCCAGACAGGACCTGAACAGGATGTACCTCATTCCCTCCCCTTTACCTGAAGAGAATCACAGACACTGGTGAAAACATTACCTTCCCTCTCATTACGTACGGTGTCGGTAATTATTGACCATCAAATACAAAGGGAAATCGAAAATAAACTGGATTCAAGTACGTAAGTATTTACACCTCATAAAATACAGCGACAAACCGCAGTCTAAGCTGTGTACCAATAGGCAATGTTCATTCGAAATCATGCAACATTGTAATAAAACAAATCCCTTACATAAGCCAGTAATACCATTGTTGGTAACAGAACCATCGTTATCAAGCTACTTTTCTGTCGGATTTACATTGTAAACTTTCACAACAAGATGCATAGAAGTACCGCGTATGTCTCGTTGAGATTAACATAGGTTTCATACGAATGGAGCCAAATCTAATTTATTTTGTTTACCCGTGAATGATCACATTTTATTTACATTACGCATTGCAAATATGCTTTTATAAATTACTGCTAAATTAAATTGTGATATCATCTGTTGAACAAGATTGGACTGAGGAAATCTCGTAATTAAGTAATGATGGAGTGATAGTAAATCCCTCGTCCCGATGAAATGGAACAACAGCATGAATTATCTGTACTTCACTCCTCATTTACATGTTATTTAACATCTCCATATCGAGAAAATTAAGTGGTCTGAAAAAGGTTTTATTCATGCCTGAAAGTTTTAAATCTATCAAAGATTACAGGCAAGTAAAGAGTACTCAGAAGCACCGAATTTGGGTAATTTTTCGTGGGGATCTTCTGACAAGCCATACAATGGTGTTGGTTAAATATCCTAATATTTTGAGTTTATTCTGGAATTTCAGTTTTAACTGCTAACAAATGCAATAAGTCGTTTTGACTATTTGAAACTCAGCATCATTGTCCTTAAAAATTTATGGGAATTATGTTACCAAATCGACAAATATTGACGATGTTATTGTCAACTTAATTTTGTTGCACAACAAAACACTACAATTTCCCATTAAAGTATTTGACAGGATATTTGGACCATTCAAGTTGTGTCAGGGACAAAGCAGATAATTTGGTAATATATCATAGGTAACAAACCATTGGCAGTCACCAGAAATTGATAGCTGATTTATGTACATTGATGTTCGTTCAAGTGTACCTGAACCACATGCACATTAAACATCAGATTCGGGTAATCTTTCTCTGAGAGAACTTTGTGGTTACTGAAATCATTGTTGTGGTGCCATGAAGCTCCACCGTCACATGTTACACAATAGTAGTCAACTTTTAAATGATTATTTTTGCACTTTTTGTCTTTTTTCAATATGCCATCTTGAAGATCTAGGCTGAAAAAATATATAATAGTACCACTCTACCACTCTATAGAATAATGTAACACAGCTGTAGAATTGCATACTGACGTCTACATTCCCCCACAATATTTCCATGAGTAAAAATTATATATTACAGTTCAGCCACGGTTAATTCGAAGAGTTTCATCCCCAATGATTTACTTGAAATTGAGTGGAAATTTGAACTAAACTATGCTCTGTAAATTGAAACTGTGAATTAGAAATTACTTTGGTTTAAAACTTAAAATTAGAACTCACTTTTGATTTAATTCTTTGAATTGTGGCTTCTGTCAATTCAACTGTTTCAAATAAACTCCGACCCATTTTGAATGAAGAATGAAGTCACTGTATAGCATCATTTTATAAATTTTCATGGTTTTACTTTAAAGTTAATTTTTTTGCATCAATTGCATTGACTTGAGAAAAAAGATACACTGTATATTAATGTTGATGCAGTCGATGCAAATGAAGGAAAATATGCATTTACATGTCTAGTAACACTGTTGGTGCAGTTGACACAAAATAAAACAGTTTTTGTCTATAACTTCCTTAAGAATGGTCTGATTTTCAATCTGTTTGCAGCATTGGAATTGTCTCAGTCTCCTCTATCATTTAATGCTATAATGTCAATGCAGTTGATGCAAATAAAGAAAAATAGTCTATGCATTTACATGTGATACAATGTCAGTGCAGTCAATGCAAGTCAAACTACAGTGTGATTTCTAATACAAAATATTTGAATACAGAAATAGTTCAATTTAAAGCTTTAAATTACAACAAATTTCAATTTAAGACCCCTTAAAACTTTGATTTACAGTTACTTTGAATTAAAGAAACCTTGAGTTGACTTTTATCTAGTGGAACTTCAAATTAACTGTGTTCAAAATAATTGTGCATTTTAAACATGAAATGATAAGAATATCACAAAGACAAGGATGCCTTTCAGTCGAAGGCATACCATCCACGTAGCACATAGATCACAAAAATATTTACAAATAGAGAAACAATTGATTTCCTTTCATTTGACCTTTCATTTGGCCTTGACCTTGACCTTCAGATGACCTTGACCTTTTAAGTAAGTTTTAGCAAAATATAAGCATACAGAAGTAATGATTAGGTAAAAAATGTCAGTTTTTCATTTGACCTTGACCTTGACCCAATAACCTTGATACTCAAACTTGAGCTAGATATGGTCAAGATGTATCTACATACTAAAGATGAGGTTCCCAGCTTTAGCAATTCAAAAGTTATAGCATGAACAGGCAGACACACAGACAGACAGACAGATGGACAGACAGACAGACAGACAGACACACACACACACACACACACCCGACTGAAATCATTACCTATCCACATACGCGGATGGTAATTAAGCAAAAATTTCGAATTAAGTGGAACTAGTTGTGTGACGGTGTTTGAATTAGCCGTGCCCGACCCCTACCAATGTAGGAAGGTAATAATTTCAGTCAGGTCTGAGTCTGTGTCCGTCTGTCTGTCTGTTCAGGCCAGAACTTTTGAACCGAGAAAGCTAGAAACTTCGTCTTGAGTATATGTATTCCTTGACTATATCTAGATTAAGTATGCAAATTGTACAACATTATCTATCTTGGAGAGAAGTCATAACACCTTTGCTTCAGATATTTCTGGCTAAAACTGGTATCTGAATGGCATTACCACTACTATTCCATGCATCAATGGCTCGGTGCACAACTATTGGGAGCCCTTGGCTTTATCGTTACATGGTGCTCAAGTGGGAATCAATGTCGCCCAAGATGATATTAACTGGATTGAATTAACTGGACCAGGTCACTATGGACGACTGGTCGCAACAACACATATGAATCCTCAAGGTCCACAATTACACAGGAACAATCCAAACACTGATCTGTTCAGGTAGAGCCCCAAATGTTCACAAAAAGGCTTTGACAGTACCATTCCACATTAGATTGATGCACCATGTAAGGTCCAGGAGACATAACAGTCTTCACGGGCTTGTTTTACAAAATCTACAAGGTATAACATTGTCTATCTCCCTAAAATTGTCATTTCTCCCTAAAATTGGTGTCTAAAATTGCACTACCACTGCTATTTTAGGCATCAACAGTTTAGAACAGCACCAAAAGGAGCCTTTAGTTCTACAATCACTCAAAGTCAGGGTCAAATTGGGAAAATGTCATGTTTCGCCTGACCTTTGCTTCAAAATGCTTTTATTCCATGAAAACCTTTTGAAAGATCAGGGTCATCTGAAGGCCAAGGTTAAGGCTACTCAATGTCAAAATTGTATCAAGGTCAAATGAAAAAAAATTCTGTCGATTGTAATTTTTTGTGATGTGCTGTGTGGGTTGGTAAGCCTTCGACTGAAAGACATTCTTGTTGACTTATTGGATTTTTGTGGGATTCTGGGAGGTGGTCTTGAAAATTCCTTTCCATATTCAATTACAAACCACTTCTCTCTGGAAGCAGATTTTATCAGAACCCAGTGATCAGTTTGGTGATTAGCTTGTATTTTATTTTTCTAGATTACAAGTATTGCCTCACACCAGCATCAGTATGAAAAACAAGAAAGTCCTCCTGTGTGAATGCAAGAGGCATACCGCCTGCCGCATAGCAAGTGCTCACTCTGCTGTCCTATCCTGGGGGGGAGGGTAACGCCCCAGCTGGGGTACCCCCCCTGACTTGTACCTGGCTGGGTATCCCCATGTAAGTCCTGACTTGTACCTGGCTGGGTACCCCCCGCCCCCCCCCATATAAGTCCTGACTTGTACCTAGCCCCCACCCCTGCCTCCTGTGGACAGACACACACCTGTGGAAAACATTACCTTCCCGTCGTACTATACTTCGGGAAGACGGCCTCAACCTACTGAATAGGGAAACAAAGTCTGGAATATGGCTAAATCCGCTATGTTTGCAAGAAACTAAAAATTTCCATTTTGGATGAAGTGATAAGATATTTTTCCAAACGGTTTTATTTTAGTTTGAATGCCACAATTAACGACAGTTGGCCGTGCTTTTCTGCCTCATCTGCAACAGGAAACAAACTAAATGTTGGCAGCAATGTCAAATCCCTCGAATTATAATGCGCAGGCAGTCATGAACCCATTTGGAATTCAGTTTCAATACTGATCACAGGAACATTCTATTGCTATTTGTTGGATCTCAGTGGTTCACATGAATGATCCAATATGACTTAACGGGTTCACATGTATTGTAAGACCTGAGGAGGAAATCATCTTCCATGGGGACTCATCATAACTCGCATTGGACTCATTCCGATCGATACTGTAACTCACCAGACAGTCCCACAATCCAGTGCCACATAAGAGCATAGCACAGAAAAGCATATTAAATTTACAATTGACTACACAAGGCGTAACAAATGAGTCCAAAATTCCTATGAGAGAAATTCTCAAAGAAGTGTTATGTCAATAACATAAACATTTTGGCATCAGACAGTAACAATTTAAATATAGATGTACAGTTGTGTACTTTGTACTTGCAGTTTCACCTGCCCAAGCTGCACTGAATGTAGTAAAGTACATAAAAGCAAATGGTAAATTACTTGTAAAACAACAATTTCAAATATAAATTAAGTTTATGAGGACAATAAAATAAGAATATGTCCATTAAAATTCAAAACAGAGAAATTTTACATACTTGTAAGGTTGCGTTGCTGCTTCATTCGAGAAATTTACATATCCCATCAATGTTCTCTTCCGGAATAACGTAAGATACAGAAATATCTCCACTCATGTCAATGCACTATTTATCCTTAATTTTTAATGACAACAGTTTTCGAAGCCAACAACACTGAGTAAGATCTTGATTTTGATTTAATTTTCCTGCTTGGAACCTGGGTAAAAGCAACACTTGGGCCATGCATTGGAATCTCAATATTGCAATCAATGAATTGATAATCTGATAAAGCTCAAAATGAAGCTAATGGAATAGTAATGTCGCAATACATAACAAAGGCCATAATATATCCTGATACCTTTGCCAGTTCAGTGTGAAACCTGTTTAAATACAAGAGCTTCTTCCAAATGGTCTTTGATATTACAATGCATAATGAATATCATTTAACGTAGGTTTCAAAATAACTTGTACTTTCTGATCAGTACCTCCAAAAACACGTGACATAAAGGTAAACTTGACCTTCAGTCTAACAGTACCGCCCAACTTGGTCTGAGGCTGGAGAGCACAAAATTCATGCATGTATTTATATTCTTTCTGAAATCAAGAGTTGTAGGCAACTTCTACGTTTTCAATCCAATCTAGTCGCGCATCCGACACAGTATTGTGCAAAATTAGATTTTCACTTTATTTTTGTCGACAAAAACAACAGTAGACATGTTTGTCATCTATAACATGAAACTATAACTTTGGAGTTACGGGTAACCCTGGTAAGAACAGCACTTACCAAGTCAGGAACTTTCGGTTCATATACGGTGATACACCTGCTTAACATCTTGACATTATAATGGATGGTCCTGTTAAGTGGTACTCTCGGATATATTATCAGCAGATGGGGGAATCCTCGCTTTTCAACTACTGAGCAATGAACTAATCCAACTGGATGTTTGGATGTTTACCTTTGGATGTTACTCATGGCTACCTGTGTCACTAGCATGGAGCCCAGTGAATTAAAAGTGTACAGTGTACAATCATAATTTCATAGCAGTCGACAACAAAGAATACATTTGAGCAAAATCTCATAGACTTTATTTGAAAAGATCAGGATCAGGTAACAGTCATGTAACATCTGTGGTATCATGGTAAATTAACAGGTTAGAATCGGCCAGACGGTTCACACCCAATACCTGTGGTTAACAGCAATATTGGTGACACCACTCAGGCTACAGAACTTAGTTATAAACGTGTCAAGCGTACCGTGAAAAAAATTAAAGATGTGATGAACAAATCGCAATGCGAAGCCCTTTGTGTGACAAAGGCCAATTACTTTTTGCAACTAGATAGAGATAGCATTCTAGATAAGCTTGGTTGAACAATACTTGCTATGCTGTTATCATACAAGGATAATTGCTTTCAATGAAAGTGGCTTTAAATCTTCAGCTTAGCATGCAAAAAAACCCTGTTTACATTGTTGTTCATCAACACTTACAAAGTTATAAAATACTGATGTGTAGTCTTTTGAAAACGATATTCGGGATAACTTGGCATGTAGTTGAGGAATTTCATTCAGCGAATTTATAAAGATTTGTTGTTGAAATAATGTGAAAAGGAAGTTTTTGCTTTCTAGATTTGCCAACATTTGTACCCTCAAAAAGAAGCAGGTGAGGTTGCTACTAAGACTTAAACCATTTCTCGTATGTGAAACCCGTGGTACCCTTTGAAGAGACTGACACACGGGTCAAACCAATTGGAGTACTTTATCATGCAAACTCAATATGCTGTGAAAAGCCGTGGTAACGTATTCTAGGCAAAACAAATCTATGACATGGGCACCATGTCAAAACTATTGAGAAAGTGTTCTGAGATTAACAACACAGTGAAACACTTCTGGATTAATTTTTCAATTTCCTGTGTTTTAGTGTCCCTATCACAGTGCCGTTGCAACCACAAAAAGAAATTTAACATGGTTGAATACCATATTTATCACCAAGAGCTTCTTCAGACATGTTTGATTATTTGTGCTCATTAAAAACCATTCACCAAACAAAATGTCCTCCTTAAATCACAACCTACGTACGGAGTGACAGACCCACTTTGTGAAAGGTCAATCCAATTGAAAGGTGCTACTTTAATTCCTTTCTTAAACTTTCCGAAAAGTAGAAAGATGAAAATCAGTTCGCTGACAAGTAATGTAATAAATTCAAGTCCCACTGCTATGAAATTCCATTTACTGATTTGTCAACCTTTAAACCGCGGTTAATACTATAGCTATAAATGTCAAGTCACCTTTAAGATTTAAAGGCCAAAAATCATAGAGCTCACTGGAAGATCAGGTTTGATGACACACAGATAGTCAGCTTTGTTCCCATAAATCACACTGTGTACCTGCACGGTTGTGTGGAAACATTTGACTGACCATGGACATGTATGTTAGTTAAAACGTATCAGATTGTTTACCTTTATTTGTATCGCCACTATCTGCATTTAATTTCGATGTCAGGTTTTGTTGACAGTTGTTGTAGTTCACCGGATTAGGTGAAACTCATTTACCTGATTCTGTTAATACTGACTAAAACGATTTCAAAATTAAAGCAATTTAACCATACAACAGGAGCAGTAGAAAAACTTCCTTAATAGGAATATTCACATGTGTGAAATTTAATATGTTTCGACGTAAAGGTAATTTTTCTTTCACATTGAGTGCTCATAACTTACAGAGCTACCATGACCATGCACCATGACAGTGAACCAAAACTTTACAATGTTTCTGGATTACTACAAAAGTCCATCTGAGGACTTGGCCAGTGTGGCTAAATATGCTGCGGTTTCAACTTGGAGAGCAGTCAGTGAAGTGTAGTGATGGTGTGACACACATACATCATTGTCACAAAGCCCCACACATTTAAAGAGCCATCAATAACCGGTCTGCAATCAAGACACTTGCTTGTCTGTGATTACCTTCCAATTTGATCTATTTTTCCTTATTTATACAATTATTACATACGTGCAAAGCATTCCAGGTCCACCTGAGCAGTTTTCAGTCATGATTTTACGCTTTTCAAATCTGTCTTTACCTTTTTTCAGAAATGTAATTTCCCTCTTTGCATATCAACAAGTTGAGGAACTGAACGAGGTCGGGGCACGAAGAACACTGTGTAAACTTCAATCTAGGTCTGTAATAAAATTGAGTAGAATAGTAGGTACCAGTCAAATTGGCATGTCACCATCTAACCGTCCTTTGTAATGATACAATCTGACCTTTTGTCTTTGGATGCTGCACCTGCTGGTTCAGGAACTTTCAGTAAATTGAGGCATAATTTTCCATAAGTGAATTTGACAAGGTAATGTACACAGCTGACACCTATTTTGGTATAAAAATATGTTGAGCATAATTTTCAAGGTTCAATTTAGATCTTAGGCAGGATATGATGGTGTAAATTGCCTTTATGTCACAATGGATGACTCTCCGCATGAAAAATGCCTCGGTGCTTATTTTCAAGGCAACACTCATGGTATGAACTTATACACTGCTGTCTGTTTCCTTCTTTGATAACAAATTTTGCTGCAGTGCAACCGTTTAACCAGACTTCTAAAACATATTTTCACAACGACACAGCATGCAGAGACAATGTGTTCCCAAAGGCATCATAATTTCTTGAAACAATCATTGAAAGTTTACCCTCTAATTGGATATATTACATGTTGGTATTCACAAGGTCCGGTTGATAGCACTCAAGGGAGAGTATTTCTCCCATTCCCTTAATTCTTCTTGCTCATAAATATCTACGGGTCAAAGATCGAGTTTCCTGAAGTAGATCTACCTTTGCTTTCCATTGGCCAATTTCGTGACTCTGAAGAAATTGAAAGTTACCAAGAATATGAAGTCTCTCAAATATTTGTACCCGAACTGCGCCAGGAAAACTCAATTTTTCTAGATACTTTTATTAAAATAAAATGTAATTTTTTAACAAATGGTAATTTTTTTCTTTTTTTATGGTTATAGGCTTTCGGATGTGGAACTCATACCACCAAGACAAATTTGACCTGATCCCACAATACCAAAATATTGCATTCTATACTTCAAAGATCTTGTCTGATGATGTTTCAATACAAATCAACGGGGCATTTATTAATAGGCCACACATTCATTTAGCATGCTCACCTGAGGTTGTCCATTCAAGCACACCTTTCTCCCGGTATCCGCAGAAATATCTTTTCAATTTTTTCTTGATTGATAGCTTGACAGCTAAAGCTATCCTCAATGAGGACTTGGTTTTTGAAACAGAGCAGTATGTGGTGAGAACCTTAAGCTAATAAGGTACAATTTTTGATCGAGTCCAACGTGACACGGTTGACGCAAGATAAAAGTGAAGAATTAACTATTGACAGTAAAGAAATAGTGTAGGTATCAAGAATCGAAATAGAAATCCAGTGAAGAAAAAACAGATAATGTATCATGAACGGGGTAACATTTTTGTATTTGACAACATCTCTGTATCTCAACAACTGAAATCTGCAGACGAATTTTTAAAGTCGTGTGTGGTTGATGACCCTTTACAATGGGTCAAGTATCCAATCATTGAAGTCTAAATAGAAAATCAAATTTGATATACAGTCTTTGTGACAATGCTTTTGAAACTCTGATGTTCGGACGCCACAAAGACAACTGTCCATTCAAGAATAGAAGATTTAAATTCAGGTGTTGGCCAACCCATGACAACATAAGGTAAAATCACCCAGGACTCCGTATGTGTTCCCATACCACAGGTGACATACCCAGTGCCATACCCAGAGACTGATGATGACAACACTATTTAAGTATGAAAAGACTCATCTCTGTTGCTATGAAGGATAAGTCTATTCTACTGTAATGATATATTGTGTAGGAACAGTTCTATCTACTACAGTTCTCACTTGGACGTCGTTTCCACAGCCACCTAGATCTTTTGCCTCAACAAAGATGAAATTAAATGATGGCATCGATCACAATATTACTGCAAAAATATGCAGTTTTTAATTTCAACTAATTCCATCGCGACAAGTAGAGATGGCTCAATGTTTTCTAATAAAACCGACCAACAAAAAGAATTGAATATTTCTTACAGAATTCATGAGTAAGATTACTGCACTGTATCTTTACAATGGGTCTGAGAACGCAAAAAGAACTCATGTGGAGACCATTGCGTACGTTACTCCTTCTGTACACTATCTTCAAATCTGACATAACATTGCCAATCATAATCCTTTTCAATTGACAGAAATTCTAAAGAATATCTTTCTTTAAATTTCTAAAGTTGACAATCCGGTTAGAAATGTAAAGAAATGACAGCAGTCACAAAAGAAAACTTTCTTTCTCTTGAAAATGTGTAAAACAAATTTCATCGACATTCCTAATCTTGTTAAGATTATACGTGCTCTTTGATATTCAAGACAGGTATAAGGGTTGCACCAGTGCGCTGATTTTGTTGGACAGATATCACATTAAAATACACACCTTCTCCAATAACACTGCGTGGCTGAGGTGAAAGTGTCTTGAAACGTTTCAATTAATTTAAGCAAAAAGTGAAGTGCTCGCAAATAATTTTTTTGCGTCGGGTCCAAATGGAAGCTCAACACCTGAAGCGCTGAAATGCTTTAAAATGATGTATTAGTCACGCACACGAACATCCGCAAGGATTCTTCGATCATATTTATTTATGACCAAACAACATTAAATCTAGTTTGTGAAAAGTATAATTTTAATCAGTACACAAATGAATATTGAACAACACTTTTGGTACACAACAATCTTTTTGCCCTTTCTATATTACGGCTGAAGAAATCAACAAGCCTCCTTATCTTCTTTTTAAAGGAACTCGGATTACCATGTAACTTTCTAATAGTTTGCAAATAGGATTACAAATTATTCTGCTCAACTTTTGCAAAGTAACATGATGTTAACATCAGCTGATTTAAATGATTTTAATTTACTTCTACACAACTGAATCATGACAGAATGTGGGTCCACTCGGGCTTCACGCAGAGGTTGATTATTTAGTAGAATGAATAAAATACACATAGGTCACAACCCTCGTAACCTCATCAACCCCGTACAACCCTTATCTTAAGTACAATACTGTCCTGAAAACATCTGTCCAAGGTAAACCTAAATTATATGCTAACCAAATTTTTCCTAATACTTAATCCTCTTCTGCGACCCATGGGTTTCTTGATTTTGGAAAGGAAATCTTCTCGATTGGGGATGGAAGTACAGGGTTGCCACATTCGAGTCCATTCAAAATTCCCTGACATTTTCCTGACAAAATAACAGTTTTCCCTGACAATTTCTTTAATTTTTCAATCTGTGAAAAACAATTTTTAAGTGTTATTAATGGCAATTCCCCAACATCCAGGCTTTTAGATAAGTAAAAGTTTAAAAGTAATAATCAGTAGACCTTGAATTTATATTTGCTAAGCAGACATTTACAGAAACACGATCCAGTTAGAGCCCTTATCATATGATGGAAGTTTCAATCTAAAAAATAATGTCATGAAAAAATTCCCTGGCAATTCCCTGACATGACATCACAAAATTCCCTGACATGGGTCAAATGGCCAAAATTCCCTGACATCTTTTAAAAATTCCCTGACCTGGATAAAATTTTGTTTTTCCCTGACATTTCCCTGACACGTGGCAACCCTGAAGTAACTTTGCATACAAAATTTAGGTTTGACGTCTGTCCTTGCCTCCCAAAGTGGTAAAACAATTTACAATTAGTCCCATCGAAATAATTTCTGCTGAGTCTGCTTCCTATTTTCCAAAGAAACTATCAATCGTACAGAAAGAATCAATTGTCACAGAGCAAATGGAGAAAACAACTCCCATCTTTACACAAACTCCATTTATTTTGTCATTGTACTGTCGTATGTTGTACAATGAAACAGGTGAAAAAGAATTAGACTACTTACTTCTCTTCAAAACCACGAATGTTAAGTACTGTATCGTCACTTCATTACGATCCATCTTTTCTCCTTCCAAAACTTATTTCGTCTCTCTGCGGCATGACGTCACTTTATCTCAACGTGCGTGAAACAATTGATAATCTGAGAGCTAGTTCAGGTTAACTCACCTTCAAACAGCACGTTTATTGATAAACTCCTTTTGTAGGAAGTTTAAACATTTCTAAAAGGTATTTGCAGCAGTTAAAAAGGTACGAGTTTGCTTCAAATGTGTTGTGAAATGCATTTTGCTGCATTACCTTCACATAACTTCAAAGACCCTCAACTGAAGTTTTAATCAATTTGGGTGGGATTTAGCGATATTTCAAGGTACTCACAATGCTGAAAGATTAAAAGATCAAATAACCGTATCTGAATTAAGCGCTAAAAGAAATGAAAGTCGGTACTTACCATCATGTTTCTCCATTCTCAGCTCAGTGTAAGTCAAAACTCGACAAGACTTTCATGAGTTTGCCCCCTATTGGTCAAGCTGTTGCTGACACGGCAGCTTATCGTATCCATAGTCAATAATGAGCTTGCCTGAGTGACTAAAAGGGAGACCCAATTTAGATAGTCCACAACGGGAAACTGTTGATAATGTCCGCCCATTTGTAACCCTCTGTAACGAACGGGACATTGCTGTAATAACGTTGGATGATTGCTGAGATGTCGACTGATTTTGAAGTTGTAGGGGTGACCTAGGGATCAAAGATCGTGGATTTATTGAACAGTGAATCAAAAGTTTGGTCGTCACTGATATGGAGTGATATATATGTACAATGTAATATTCAGGCACAGCAGAATTCTGGAAACAATGGGGAGTGCTTCAATTTATGGGATTTGTAACTTGTGACTGCCAATAATCATTCATGGAAAAATGATACAATTTGTAACAATTTAAAAGGAAAAACAAAGAATTCTTAGAATTGGCTTAACAAAGAGTCCAAAATCAAAAGAGAACGTGGATATCTAATATCTTCAAAAAACTATTACACCCTGTTCATTACATTTCATGACAAGCCCAGGCAGTTATTATAGAAAAGAGACTCAACTGCAGATGTTTCTTACCAAACAAGGAAGGAGAAAGGAAAGTCCCCCTTGTCCCATTTGAAATGTGCCTGTTATTTTCACATCTTCAGCAAGAACTATGACTCACAAGCCTGGATTACTATTATCACAAATTCCTTCAGTTCTATTGCAAAGTAAAGATGAAAAATCTCATGTAAGAACCACTGAGACAGTTCCATCTAAATGGAACCCACAACCTTCCAAGCCTGTGTATTTACCGTGATCGCCTCTCCGAAATGTCCTCACATCCAGTTTAATTTAATGCTTGGCTACTTTGAAATTAATCCAGAAGCACATACCAAGAAAAAAGAAACAATAAGTTGATTGGTGTAATTGGTTGGAGCGAATGCTTTCCGCACGCCTGGTATTGATGCTCTCAATTGGCAATTCCATTTCTCAAATAGAGGAAAACTATTTTCCTTGCAGAACGAACTTCTTGTCTGTAGCAGCTTTTAAAGTATGGAATAAAGCTGTTATTTAAAGTGATATGATACAATTTGTTTTGAAATAGATCTTGGAGAAGATCCATCTTCGGTGCTCTGATTTTAAGTGATTAACCTGAAAATTTAGCGCTCCCTTAACATTGTCTTCAAAAGACAGCCTTGCTCCAAAGGTTCGACCTCTCTGCACCTTTTCAATCATTTTCAGTTCCAGGCTTGATATCAATTATAAATGGTCAATGGTGTTAATTTGTTATGAAAATAATTACAAATTATAGTGCTGATTAATGTTTTTTAAAAAACTAGAATTCTTGGTGCAATCAGTTCTGTACTTTGAGTACCACCAATAATCGTTGAATAAAAATATTGCAGCAAAGTGAAATTTTCGTTGCTTCTAAATCCATCATTTGAATCATCCAGAAATGTCTACAAGCTTATACAAACGGTTATCTGATTTTCAATCGCACTCTCATTCCTCATATTTGCCTGTGCTGATCAGACCAGAAAACATTCATTTTGAAACCCTTTCATTGCAAGTTAGTTTGAAGTGCCAATTCATGTTTAATTTAAAATCAAAAATGATCTGTGTTGAACACTCAGAAAATGAAAGTTTTACTCACATACTTTTCACACGTAGGTCTTAAAATTTCTCAAAATGCCAATTTGTTGATGTTGGATTCCTTTGTTCGGTCTTCTGAACTGAATGGGTTATAATAAGTTCAATATCATTTTCAAGACAAGCACCCAGGAACTTTTCCATTTAGCCTTGGAAAATGGCTTTTACTCCCCAAATATTTTGTTATGAGTTATGAGGGATGAGAGAAGGGTTGAATTCCTTGCTGACAAAAGCTCCCTATGCACGACATTTTTCTGAAATATGTCCCATAATTGATGGGGAATTCGCAGAATAGGTACCAGTGGTATAGATCTAATGAAGTAGACCCTACTGCTCTGGGATCAAAGAACGTGAAATCCTTATAATCTCAAGTTTCAAGGTCAGGACACACAATCTGTAACTATCTGCGCGATAGTCTTTATTGGAACATCAGATTTAACTCGTATGTAATGAGTCCTTTCGATTTTTTGGTGACTCGTTCGAGTTACTTTATTGGATTACAGGGGGGTATTTTTCCAAATATTTTGGGGAAGTTTACATGTCAGGTGAAACATATTATTGTCATGCAAGGTGAGATTGAACCCACGCAAGGTGAGAATGAACATCAGAATGAATATCAGAAAACACAGAAAAACTCAAAATTTCAGTTTGGCTGCAGGAGATATTTGGTGACCGTATTTGATAAGCTATCATCTTTTTAGCCATCTTTGATGGCAGCCATCACCAGAAATATCAAAATGACCCCCATTAACCTCAGAAACTTGCAACAAAAACCAAATGCTGTTAAGTTTGAGTCAATCTCCAACTTTAATATATGTTGTCAGCCATCTTGGATGGCAGTCATTATCAGAAATCACAAAAGTGGCATCCATTATGCACAGAGTCACAACATAGCGCCATGTAATAAAATAGCCCTGTGACGAGCTGAGGTGGTTTAAGTTAAAAAGATGTCAAATTGTCAAAAAGATGTCAAATGTCAAAAAATCAAACACCTGGACTATGTATATGTAGGAAGTTCACAAAAAATTGACATAATGAGGTTCACACATATTGACATCAATTTTATCATCACATATGCTGGTGAACAAAAACACTTGAAATGTCCATAGAAAGTATTTTTGACCAATTTTGATGACCTTGATATGTGACATTGAAATTCTCGGAAAAATTCCCTTTTTCTGCCCTGGTAAAATTTTTCTTATTTTGACATTATATACCCTTAGAGAAACTTTAGATTGATCACTCATATAAATTTTGACCTCCCAACCCATGCACAAAATGAGTAGCAGCCAATGGAAAAAAAATTCACACTCTCAATTTACAAGAAAACCGTTAATTGCAAAAATTCTCAAAAGGTACTATTTGGCAGCTAAAAAGGTCCCGTACAAATCATCAATTGACATTGGACCCCTATCATTGACCGTTCATGCAGTAAATGGACAATTAGTAAAGAAGTGCTAAGTCATCTAGATCTACCAAAAGTGAATTTTGCAAAAATTATATAAAATTACAAAACCACATGTAATGTGAAATTTGCCACTGATTCCAAATATGTGCTTAATGTGCTTAATTTTGATATCTTTGATAGATCTATAGTTTGATAGTTTCATGATTATGTAAAAATGTGAGGTTGCCTCACATTTTTCTCATTTCTGAAGTTAATTCTTGTTCGATTTTAATGTTTGAGTACTCATTTCAAAGATTAGGATCTGCTCTACAACAATATGAAGTAAAATTGCCACTAGGGGGCCTATAAGGCACCTCAAATTGGCAAAAACATGTCCAAAAATTGCTGAAATCAGTAATTTTTGGACACGTTTTTAGTTCAGATTCTTGTAGAGGAGCTCCTAAGCTTCAAAATGAGTACTCTAGCTACTCTAATTTACATATTATTACACATCTATGCCAATTTATGGCTTAAAATTCCAAAATTTGAGGGATCAAAAAAAAGTTTGAACTTTTTGACATCTGAAAAATTCTCAAAAATCAGCACTTATCAACCCAGCAAATGGCCAATCTGCAACATATTCAAAAATCCAAACCAAGGTATCTAGAACACCCTAGGATACACCTATG
>JBCAUG010015346.1:0-10936 GCA_038406175.1 Haplosyllis leylae
GCCAATAAAGTGTTCAAATATGAAGTCTGGTGCTTTTCCTACTGCTCTGACCCCCTCCAGTCGAGGAGGTGCCTCCTACCCTACTTTACCTAAATTGTGGCCCAGTGCATGAAAGGACACCCATGAACAACTGCTGTCACCCCCTGCAGATGGAATCTACATGCTCCAGCAGCTAGCCTCTCTGAGGAGACAACAAAGTGGAAGAAGACGCAAAGTGACAAAAGATCCAAAACAGTAAAAGAATTAATATTGGTGACACATGCAACCCATTTCTTTTTGTCATCAGAAATGGGTACAGCACCCATTCCTCATGACAAAATTATTGATTAAAATATATCGTCGTCCTTGACGAACGGGACCTTAGACAAGAATTAGCCTCAAAATACATGGCTTTTCTATTGCTTTCTTGAAAACTTAATTGCACTGTCCGTTTCCATGACAATACGGAAACGTCGAAGAATCAAGAACGCCCGTTACTCTTCACATGTCGAGAGAAGGAGAAAGTTGGTCAATCTTGGGCACCATGCAGGAAGTTCAGTAAATTCTGCCAGTTGTGACTTTATCAGTAAATTCTGTACACATTTTTAAGATGGTGGTTTATGAAAAAATGTTTGAAAGCATAAGTAAATAACCAATATATTTAACATTAATGAGAGCCGAGCTCTGTTCGATATTTTCCACAATACCAGAAGGATGGTCCTGATATTCACAGATTTTCTACCAATCACATGCACTGATAGATATCTGTGAATATCAGGGGCATCCCTAAGTCGACTTGAAAATTTACTGAACTTCCTGCACTATGAGGCGGCGAAACTAAATTGCTATTTTTACAAATGGTTGTACATTTTGATGCAACTTGTGCAGAGTTTGTCTTTTAATTATTTGAATTATGTAAATATTACATAACGCTCAATGTGGTGTCGCAATAGACGCAATGTGCTTAGTCAGACTGGTGCCAATTTCGGCTATTTTGTGAAAAACTTTAAATGTTAGCTGAAATTAATAACTATTTGTACTGGAAAGTCCAATTATCAAATACCTAAAGAAACAAGAAAGTCCTCCTGCGTGAACGCAGTAATTGCTTGTTCTGCTGTCCTATGCTGGGGGGTACCCGGCTGAGTGCCCCCCTGGCTGAGTACCCCCCTCCCCAGCTGAGTACCCCCAGCTGAGAACCCTGAGAATATACCAGACATGGAGAACTCTAATTTTTTGACAACAGTGGTAAAGGATGTGGCACAGAATATCCTGTCATTTATGAAAGCAAATGCTACTAAGGAAGGTCACACATACTGGCTCTACAAATGCAATAAAAATTATGTTGTGAAGGTCTAGGTCTTCACAGATTGATAGCTTGTTACTATGTTACAAAAAGATGCTCTGACCTTAATGATGTCATGAGAGCACTCTGTAAATAAATTATCACCAATGGCTGCAGCCTAAAGTAGGCCTAATAAATGTACCATAATAAATGGCATATTCCCATAATCCTCCATGCCTCCCATCTCAATCACTAAGCTGACTGTAATGAGCCAGCAATAACCAGGATTAGATCTACATGAATAACAAGAAAGTCCTCATTCATGAAAGCTAGAGGCATACCACCCACCGCATAGCAAGTGTTCACTCTGCTGTCCTATCCCAGCTGGGGGTACCCTACCTCAGCTGGGGGAGTACCCCACCTCACTTGGGGGGACCAGACCACCTCAGCTGTGGGGTGTACCCCACCTCAGCCAGAGGGGGTACCCCACCTCAGTTGGCTGGACCTGGCTCAGGTACTCCTGGCTAGACTTGGCCCAGGTACCCCCTGGCTGGAATTGGCTTGGGTACCCCCTGCTGGGCCTGGCTCAAGTACCCCTCTAGGCTGGACTTGGCTTGGGTACCCCCCCCCCCCCAGCTGGACCTGGCTCAGGTAGCTCCCCCCTCCTCAGCTGGACCTGGCTCAGGTACCCCCTGGCTGCACTTGGCTTGGGTACCCCAACCCCCCTGTGAATGGACACACACCTGTGAAAACATTGCCTTCCCGTCGTACTACATATATATGCGGATGGTAATAAGTTCTGAAAGAGTTTCACGTATGATACCAATAAGGACATTTTTTTGGCACAGCCTTTGTAGCATTCCAAAAACTTGCTAAAATAGCTGGAAAAATTAATATATGGCTATCAGTAGGGTGAATGTTTACCATATTTTTATTTGGAAAATATAGATCTAATTGCTAATGGCAACCGGTCAATAAAGAAGTATGGTACTTGGATACCTGTTTTCCAAAAGAAAAATCAATACTTACGGTTAGATTCATGTCACAATTCCTAGTATAAAAGTGGGAAAAGAAACAAAACGAATCGTTCGTATTGACTTTTATTTTGGCACATCTCCGGAAAACGTTGGTGAGTTGCAGTGAAATATGTGCTATTTCTTTGGGAGATAACCATACCACAGGCAAGAGGCATAGAACAATTGAGGCTGGACTCCATTTAACAAATAGCTAAAGCACAAACATTAAACAAGATTTACCTTCTTAGACATGTTCGTCGGAGGTGCGACAATGTTTCCATGTTTGACTCTTCTGATTTGGACCTCTGTCCTTCATGGTGTTATGTCCAAAGATGGAATCCGTACAATCTATGGGAGTTTCACGAGTCCTACTGAACAGATTACAGCCAATACAAGAACTTTCACGGAAACAGTTACCACCGCAATGTCAAAAATAACACCCATGGAAGAAGGTGCCTCTCCAACAGTATTAACAAATCAGAGACCAGTAGCTGTGAACCAGCCTGAAACTAATTTTCAGCTCCAAATAAGAAGCTTCCCGACAGGTAAGGACGAAGAAAGAAATTAGTGCTGGTTCCAGTTGCTACTGGTTTTATTCAGAAAAGTACCAGCAAAAGTGACAGTCTTTCAGCAATAAGTGTGAAGCTGAAGCCAAATAACTAGAATGTTCCGGCTTTAAATAATTTATGATAATATCTCTAAAATAGATACAATTTACACACAAAAATTATTGTGGCTGACTCCACACACATCTAATGTTACCAAAAATTAAAAGAAGCAATTTATTATGGCCTCAAATATATTTTTTTCATTTCAATGACTGGATGTTGCCTCGGTATTTGTCAGGTTTTTGATATTTTCTCTGATCAGAAACCCATTATTAACATTTAGGTGTGCCATGCAATACCTGGTTTGTCTCAGACTTCGGCTCAGATGACAATGATTGTCATTTACAATCTGCGCCATGCAGGAACCTACAGACGGTTCTAGACAGAGCGATAGATGGCGCTGACATCTATGTTACATCTAATACATTGTCACTGGATGCTGTTCATACTAACACCACAGTCTATATTGATTACCATAGGGAAGTTGTTGATAATAAATCCTTTACTTGTTGTCACGTGTACAGCTCAAAATCCTACAGTATCAGAAGTATCAATGGTTCACCTGTAAATGTTATATGTTCAGGTTAGTACAATTAATAGTTAACATCCTGTAACCGCAAAATTTTACAGTATTATCAGTATCAGTGATTCACCTTTCAACGTTATATGCTCAGAATAGAAATGAATTGATCAAACAGGGTCAAGGCTATTTCCCTGTGGTCCTCTTGGTTGATTTGCCCTTTTGCCAAAAACCACTCAAACCAAGATGTCTTACAATATTTCCATGATGTTATTTTCTAACTGGTTAATAATATTTTATTTATTGTATTTTAGATCATTGTATACAGTGGATTCAGCAGGACTCTCGGAATGAGTCTACAGGAAAGATATCTGATATTACACTCAGGAATCTTTTACTTAAACATTCATTGATTTTTGAACTTTATGGTACTGCAACATTTGAGGAATGTTTCATACATGGTGAACCTTTTCTGATTTATTTGAAAGCAAATTGGATTGAATCAAATATCTCTCTTAAAAATATTAATTTTTATTCTATGCGACATAGTTTACAGTTTATTGGCACAAAATTTGACATGACATCAGATACTGCACTGGGTTTACACATTCACATAGTGAACTGTTCAAGAGGAATAATAATTAGAAAATGTACATTTCTAGAAAAAAATAATTATCTTAATGAGGTGTACTTTACGTTAGGAGATCAATCAAACTCTGACATTGCAACAGTTGTATCGATTTATGATTGTTACTTTTATCATTTTTTTGTCTACTTTCATCCCACGCCGAAAAAAAGTAGTAAGCTTATCTTTCTCTTCGTTCAGATGAATAATACGGTGTTTAATGATAGTGTGGTCTTTAAGAATTTCTATGATGACAACGCTGTCTTCGTTGTTGAAAATTGCTCCTTAGTGGGTTTCGAAAGCAGACCCAGAGCTCTTCATCTGATGGACGTCTTCTATGTCTCTCTGTCTAATTGTAAATTCCAAACATACAATCTAGCGTGCTGGCAAGGATGTGCCGTGTCTGTCAGAGGGGTTCCTTCCTTTCGGCTCAAAATTGACACTTTCTCAGAAGCGTTTCCTTTCATAGGATCTGAAGCCATTTTGATAATAAGTGACTCGCAATTTGTTGGAAGTACAGCACAGCTATCAGGAGGGGTATTAAGCTGTATTGAAGCAAACTTAAAGATATCGAACTCCACATTTGAGATGACTGCAAACAGCAAACCACCCCCCATTGGTGGATTCATTTATCACGAAGGAGGCCTAACACACCACGGTCAATATTCAGTTTTGGACAATGTTATTCTTGATGCGACACATTACGGAAATAGAGCGTCCCTTTTGGCATTAACTGTACCATATGATGTAAAGTCACTCAGTTTGTTTTGTCCTCAGTCACTGCAACCGAAACTATTATTAAAAGGTTTCACAGTTTATATTTCATGCGAAATAAGCTGTCAAGAAGCATATACATTTAAAGCTGGTAATATGTCAGTTGATATGAAACAAAACTATTCGGTTGTTGTGCAGAGCAATGGCTCATTTTCTTATGATAGATATGTTTCCAACATAAGCTCACCAATAGAGTGTTTCCCTTGCCCAATCGGTGCAATTTGTAATGGCACTGCATACGCTCTTCCCAATCACTGGGGCTACAAGAACCAAGCAAACTTTGTAACAATGATCAGGTGTCCAGATGGTTATTGTTGCCAGGGCGATGACACATGTACAGGAATTGATTCCTGCAATACAGGGAGAACAGGGACATTATGTGGAAATTGTCGAGATAATCTAACAGAATCTTTGTTTTCGCCAACTTGTATATCTCAAAAAAAGTGTCACACCTATTTGATTCTTGCTTTATACTTCTTTTGTGTGCTGATCTACACAATCTTTCTTCTCTTTGTTGATACTGTGAAGGACAAACTTATTCAAATCTTTAAAAAATGCTCAAAATTTATTAAGAACAGATGTCATTCTGCTAACAGAAGCCCATCTACTAATGTCTCATCCATAACAATGCATAATGAAGATGCTTCAAATGGTTCTGGTATGAAGTACATACAGATTCTCTTCTTTTATGTTCAAGATGCAGCTTTATTCAAAGTTCATTTACCAGATGATCACCAAGGTGAAAGTCTCTTTGTTCAAATCATTCAATTTTCACCTGATGTTTTGGCATCCTTTCTCAGAAATACAGCTGATACATGTTTTACATCTGACTCTCCAGCAGTAATAAAGATGCTTTTTCAGTCTCTCTTTGGTCCAACTGTTATGGTATTTCTTTTATTAATATTTTTGATACAAAGAGCTTTCTCAAAATATCATAACAACTGTTCGGCATCATTGAAGGTTTTCAAATATATGTTGGTTCAGGCCTTTTTACTCGCTCTTTTGTTCTCCCTTCAAAAAATAGTTATTGGAGCTTTCTCTTTAGTACAATGTGTAAACGTTGGAGAAAGCAAGGTTTTGTATATCCAGGGAGATATTGAATGCTATACTTGGTGGCAAGTTCTTGTTCAAATCATCATATTTGGTAATGTTATTCCAGTTTTATTTGTTCTTTCCTTGAGCCCCTTTTATGTACAAAATGAAGTCATGTCTACTAGGCTATTTGTTATTACATGCATTCTCCCAGTCCCAAGTTTAATATACTTTATCATTACCCAATGGACTGAAGGCAGAAAAGTAGATTCAGAGGAAAATAGAATAGAAGGAAAGATGGGGGACCAAAATGTCACTGGAACAAATCAGGTGCAGGATAAACATTATTCTGGCCCAGAAAATGAAGAAATTCCTTTTATTGATGAAAATTCTGTGAGTGAGGAGATTAATATTAGGGGAGAACAGAAAGATCTGGATAAAATATTTAGAGATCAAGAAACACAGACAAATGGTAATTCTGCTCTTGAAGAAGAAACTTCATGTTCAAGTAAAGAGCCAAAAACTATGGATGTGATTTTGTACACTCTTCTAGAGCAATACAAACCACTCCATGTCTGTGGAGTTCATTTTACTTGGCTTGCAATTCACAAACTTTACAGAGTGGTACTTGTAGCTTGTAATACTTACATCACTGAACCTTTACAGAGACTTTGGCTCATGACATCCATTCTAATATTAGTTCTGATTGCCAATATATTTGTGAGACCATACAAAGAAAGCTTGGCCAACAAAGCAGCCATTTTGTCTTACACAGCAAATCTCTGCATAGCAATCATAAACATCAGTAAAACTATGTTGGCTACATTTGATTGCAAGACAAATTGTTCTGTGAAGGAAACATTGCTCTGGTATTTCAGTTTGACTGAGAATATCTTGTTGATCTATCTTCCTGTTGCTGCCGCAGTTTGTTGGGTCGTTTCTATTGGTGTGAAGAAATGTAAATCTAAATCAAAGGATGAATGAAGGTATTTTACTTAAGGTAAAAATGTTTCCTTTCTGTGCCACGGAATCTTTCAGATTCGTAACCAAGCAGGTTGGACACCCCTTCAAAGTTGAGAAGATGACAAACTCATTCAGCATGCCTTGTGTTCAGCATCTGGAAATATTTATTTTTGCATCTATTTTTACAAACTGGATACAATCCATATCTTAACATTCTACATGGTAACATCATTTGCAATGAATGAGGAAACGAACATATTGGAATATGAAACTTTTTATTATGTTTACCACCGTATAACTGAAACACACATATGTACTTTTAATCGTATATGTTTCTGCTATGTACTATTTATAATTTATCATTAATTAAGGAGACTGGACAACCTTTTATGGGTTATAAAGTCAAATATGACTCCCGGTCTACCTAATCTCATATATATGTTGACTGCGTAATGAAATGTAACAAAAAAGTATGACGAAGAGACTGTTCTCACTCTACGTGGCAACAACACGCCAAATAAAAGTGACGCATACCCGGACCTGTGCCCTAAAAGGCTGAACGTCTCATTAACTAGAATTGATGAGCAGCACAGCACAACAGACCAAGAACAGCCATATGACAATACTGACAGTGATCTTGAATATCTAAGGAAGAGGCCTAGACCTGGCAAGATTAGGCCACTAAGAAAACCATCCTCTGCTAGGATAGTAGCACAAGAGATGATCAAAAGTAACCGTGAAAATAAACCAAAACCAAAGCTGTTTAGAACCTATGTACTCAGGCCTAGAGTCTCTAAATCTCCGGAATCCACCCCTTTAGATGAATTAGAGCCTGATCTACCAGACACTGATGAGCACAAGGATCAGGAACCACCTGCACCAAAAAGAAGCCCTCCTGCCAAACGGGCAACTTTCAGATATCATTCTTATGGACTAAAATATCATAAGGATGAAAAATTACAACGCAAGGTTAAGAAGTGCTCTTTTCACTGTGACCTGTGTGGAGAACGTTTTAGCACAGTTAAGTCTATCAACCAGCATTACAGAACCACACATGAGGAACTGAAGTGCAAGAACTGCAGGAAACTGTTCAACAATCCGCTATCCCTAAAGAAGCATGAATATGAACATAAACCGAAGAACTTTACTTGTGATTTTTGTACAATGACATTCCCGTTTAAATCACAGCGAGATGACCATGCTAAAAAACATATCACAGATAACAGATTTTATTGTACTGAACCTAATTGCAAGTCCTCCTTTAGCAGAGAGTGAGATTTGAAAAAACACATTAAGGAGCACAGTAGTCCACCCATAAACTGTGAGTACTGCGAATACAAGCATGTTGACAAATGCAACATAAGACAGCATATGCGAATGCATACTGACGAAAAGCCCTACTCCTGTGTGAAGTGTGGCAGAGAATTTAAATTCTCTACTCAGCAGCTAAGACATAAGTGTCCAGAGGAGCAGAAGTAACATTACACGTGGCAACAATGATGCATATGAAGCGCAGGATATTGTGTACCTTTACCAATTAATCTTACAGTTGCCTAGAACAATGGCTTTGTTGAGATAACCACTATGCGTGGTAACAGTATCGAAATGATGGCATATGGATTACACATCATTCATTAGTTTAATTGATTCAAGTTTGTTTATGTTCAAGGTTACGAACATTATATGTGGCAACTAACAGGTTGAATAACAGGAACATTATAATATCCGGACTGTTGGCAGTGTGCCTTTTGAAGAACGTTTTTGCGTTATTATTCCGTTACTATACTCCTATTGAGTTAAATATAAAGTAGCCATGTACCACCGTGTGGAGATGACTGCGTAAATCGCGAATCGCCAAGATGTGTCTAGTATACGCAAGAACACTACGTGTGGTAATGCAACGACTAGATTGTTGGTTACAAAATAAGACATCGAATAATTGATTTATTTATTTGCAACCCAACGAACATTATGTGTGGTAATGCAGCAAGCAAATAGAGAACATTTTCAATTGCAACGACTTTTATTTTGAGTACATGTATGTATAAATAGATCGCCAAGATGTTTACGATGTTTGCGGTGTCTCTCGTTCTTCTTCATTCTTCATATTCGATCAAACCCTTAGTCAACACTCATCCTATCATAACAAAATGAAACAAATTTATTGTATTTTGACAAGTGTTACTTACAAAAATAAAAAGTTTAGCATTTGGGATACATCGTGTTATAAACACATAGTCATTGAATGACTTACAGTATTCCTGTGTACTTGATCTATATATATATACATCATACACCTTTGCAAGTTTATATATGCTAAATACAACTACTGAAACAAAAACGCAACATGTAACAAGTACCGAATAAATTATTATTATTATTATTATTATGATGCTGTACAAGCAAAACGAAATTAAATAAATATTATTATTAGTAGTAGTATTATTAGCTATATTTTTAAGTAACATTTTGGGTTTGTATTTGTGTACAGGAAGTGTAAATCATTTTGGGTGTCTGTAAAATCAGCTTTTGTGCTTGGTCTCAAAATTAAGTGTTATTGTTGGAAGTATTTTTGTCTCTTTAATCTATGTAGTGTTCATCAACGGTAAATAATTATTTGTGAAACTTATTCGAGTTTTGCCATAATTACCTGAACACAAGATTGACAGATCTGGCGATTGTTTTTCCTAAATTTGTGACAGTTACTGAGAAATTTTGTGGAATATACCACTCAAACTTCTAATTAATTTTTCGTTGTAAAAGAACTGACATGTCAAGATATATACCAAAAAGATAGGACTTAGCCTGACGTTTTCCATATCATTTCTTTTGAGCCAATCAGCGAAAGCCCGACATCAAAATCTTTTCATGAGCCCAGTGTGAAATTAGTAAGGAAAGACGTGATTGGCACATTTTGGCGGCAACGACCGGAGAATTGTATCAATAAACTTGAATCGAACACAAAAGTGCCAGATCTGGAAACATTGTATAATTGTGGAAAAAACATGATTGTGTTCAGCAGTTAAATCTATTTGATATTGTACTTATAAATAAAAAAAAATCAAATATTTGGTCTATTTACATTGTTTTTAGTGATGGTAAATATTTTATTTAAGTACAATAGCTGTGAAATATTTATTTATTTTTTGTGTATCATGTGTTAGTACTTTGTAAATATTTGTTTGGTCATCTGACCATAGCGTCAGAAGTTTATATATTTGGTGTGAATGCTCTAAACTCAGTAAAAATAAATGCTGTTCACTGATTCCAAGTAATAAACATATGTGTAGTAAAAAATAGTACATCGCAAATTAATTAATCCGGTTTCTGTTTGATATTCTACTGATTATAAATTGCCTACATAGTATCTGTTTCTGTAACAGGGTGCACTGCCCCTAATACTTGCACACTCCTTTCTGGCCTATGCTGTGGGTACGACTTATATACAAGCCTGGATGGCTAATTATTAGGAAGTAGACCAAAACAGAAAATATCAGGCAGTGAACAATTTCACTAGGTGACTCGTCACCTCGCGTGAGTGAATCTCACCTCGCGTGAGTGAATCTCACCTCGTGTGAATAAATCTCACCTCATGTGAGTGAATCTCACCTCATGTAAGTGAATCTCACCTCATGCCAGATGAGATTTACACAAGATGAGATTTATGCAAGATGAGATTTACGCAAGATGAGATTTATGCAAGATTTACACAAGATGGGACTTATGCAAAGATGGAATTTACGAAAGATGAGATTTATGCAAGATAGGATTTATGCAAGATGAGATTTATGCAAGATGGGATTTACACAAGATGAGATTTACGCAAGATGAGATTTATGCAAGATGGGATTTACACAAGATGGGATTTACGCAAGATGAAATTTATGCAAGATGAGATTTATGCAAGATGGGATTTACACAAGATGGGATTTACGCCAGATGAAATTTACACAAGACAGGATTTATGCAAGATGAGATTTATGTGAGATCTCACGTGAATGCCTCCCACCCCCCACCCCCCAGCTTTGGTGTCCAAGGTTCAGTTCAATCCCACCTTGCAAGGTCTTTTGGTTGGGGTAGATCTACGTAAAGCTCAGGCACGGCTGAGTCTAATCTACACTTCCTAGACCTCCGGTA
>JBCAUG010015357.1:0-10935 GCA_038406175.1 Haplosyllis leylae
TCAGTAAATCTACCCGAGCTATGTACAACTTGTTCCCCTGCAATAAACCAGCATTCACGCCTACCACAACCGTGTCATTGTCTTTATGACCCCACGACAGTTAATAATAAAGGTTACTTGGGCGCAAAAAAAAACAGGAAAAAATGTTGACAACACGGGCAAATCACATGGAAAACACAGTGAATTTTATCTTGATTGGTGTGTTGCTACCTTGACGAGAATAAAGATTGATCAGATGATAAGTATTTTGTACAGAAATGTGTTTCAGAGGATTCTGAGCAACCTCGGTTTTTGGCTCCACTGGTTCCTACCACCTGTTTCCTCCCATAGTCAGAATCGTACCAATCAGACGATAATAGCATATGACCGAGCCAACCTAATTTAATCAGATCAGAATTCAGAATGTTGTCTGATTGTAGTTGATATAAACCGCACCATCATTTAATATTGCTCCTTTTTGTGGCGAATCAGCAAGGAGTGAAATAAGTATATTGTTGCCATTCCGTAGTCAGTCGTTCTGTAGTTAATGATGGCTTCGACTGCCGTAAGTGTCATTTTGAAGAACCTACTGAATCAAGTTACCACTTTGGATCGAGAATTATTCCAGTCTTTGTTCTAGTTCTGTGGGAAAGGAAAACGTCAGTTTATTAAACTTTCATAAATCTTTTATATGTGGTGGATATTTTTAACCATTTACAAGAAATTCAGTTCATTAACAGTATTTCGTTTAAGTGATCTTTCAGACCTTTGTAATTTTTGTTTTTCCGTTTTCAAAACAGGCTGCTCAATTTCTTGTTACAGTTTTACCTTTGCCATTCCGCAACTTATCTGACATTGATCTCATCCAATCTTTGAAATTCACAATCAAAAATCAAGGGAAAACATCTAAAGCCGGGAGAACTTTCAGTATGAAATATGAAGATCTCCTCTCTAAAAGCCATTACTAAATAAGACTTGTTTGATATCGTACTGAAATGTAATCAGTAATGATGTCATTTGGGGGATTTCTAAATCTGAACGGTTCAGATTTTCAATTAATTTCTTTGTGAGTTATCGGTATGTGTTTACAATTTCTCAAATTAGCAACCAATTACTTGACTGTCTCGGAGAAAATTTTTTGTGGCTGGCCACTGCACTGAGTTTATTTGTGTGCAAGATTTCAATTTTATCATCAATTATGGGAAAGTAAATCAAATATGGCAGTGACAGAGTCCAGTGGTTCATAGTTCAAATTGAGCGCACATTCTGCCACACACTCGATCGCAGGTTTGGGTTCCGTCAGGGCTTGCACGAGTAGGTGAATTAAAAAGGGTCAGTTGCAATGCTGGCGATCAAGAGGTCATCAGGTGTCACACCAGAGGTGAAGCTGAGGACTACATTGTGTGTGTGTGGGGGGGGGGGGGTGGAGTACACCCTGGCTTTGAAACTCGGGGCAGACGTCACCACGAGATGTCCAAAAACATAGTGGGCCCACAAAATGGACTAATGTGCTGCGAATTTTTTTTTAATTAAAGAAAAACACTTTTGTTTCCTTGAGTCGATCAACAATGACGAAAAATAAAAGAATCTCTCCAAATGCACGCACTAGGTGTCGTATACATGTCCATCTAATTGGCTTTCATTGAAAATGGACATTTTGTCTGGAGAGATCACATCTGAAAGTCAAACTTTTATGGTCTCTAAGTACATAACAACGTGAGATGCGATCGTTCAGTATTGGTGAAGTAAACGTTTCTGTCGCATGGAAAATATAATTTGTTTGACCTTTCCGTGGACGGAGATATGTTGGATCAGATGTCACATCAAGTGTGTACAGCAGGTTCTCTTTTCACTTTGCTAAAAGGTTAAAGTTAAACTGAGAAGGAAAATGGTTGTTTTCTTGAAATAAGGATCAGTAATGAGCAGTTCAATTTTCTGAGAAACGCCTTAAATTACCTTGGTTCTCGTGCACAAATTAAACCTGTCTGTGGATCACAGGGACATTTATTCTTGCATTTTACCACTATGTATGATATCGTGTTCCGTTTTAAAAGAATTCCTTCTGTCTGTGGCAATACATAACGTGTTTTAATTACAAACACCACAAGTTTATCAGAACACATTTGTCACGTATATCATGCAGAAGGTCGGAAGCGTCAGATAAATCCAGACATTCCTGCACCATGTTAGATCAATTGCATGTTGTGATTATAATGGCAGATCCAGGATTTCCCAGAGGGGGCGCCAACCCACTATTTGACCAATTTTTTTCAGTCATCGGAGTCACTGATCGAAGGTTTTATGGTAATTATTAGGTGGCGAAAGTTTCACCAGGTGGCTCGTTGGGCACGAACTTGAGAGGCGCGGGGGTGGAACACAAGAGGGCGTGAGGGTATGAGTTGATAGTGGGCACAAGGGCATGGATATGACAGCTCACAAGCATAAGAGGGTACTAGCATGAGAAGGTGTAAGTCTGAGAGGTTGCAAGAACCCTGAAATATTTCTGGCTTTAATTTCCTTAATACAGCTCGGATTTTTAATCTGCTTTCACTGTTGGAATCCTCTCAGTCTCCTCCACACGACCTATGGTGTTGAGAGGTGCAAGCACAAAGGGATGAGTGCTAGGTGTAAGAACCCCAAAATATTTTTGCATGTAACTTCCTTGATGAGAGTCTGATTTTCAATCTGCCTTCCCCATTGGAATCCTCTCAGCTTCCTCTATGCAACTGGTATAAAGGTTAAAGTGTGAGGGTGTGAAGTGGTGCAAGCACAAAGTTTTGTGTCATCACAATATCAGGGGCACAAGGGTATTGTTTTTGTATCCGCAGTACACCCGGAGTGCAAGCATGAGTGAATGAGACAGTGCAAGAACTCTGAAATATTTTTGCCTGTAGCTTCCTCAGTAACAGTCTGATTTCCAACCTGCTTTCACCACTGGAGTCTTCACAGTCTCCTCTGCACAGTACAGGTGCAAGCAAAAGGGTGCAAGTGCAAGGGTGTGAGAGCTATGATTGTGAGAGTGCAAGAACCCTGAAATATTTTTTGCTGTAACTTCTTTAATAATGGTCTGATTTTTAATCTGCTTTCACCGTTGGAATACCATACATCTCCTCCACACAGGCAGGATACCAGTGCAAGTACATGAGGGTGGCAGGGCATGATATGGTGCAAAAACAGAGTTTTTTGTATCCCATCTTGATACAAGTGCAAAGGTGTGAGGTTGCAAAATACAGTGTAGTACAAAAATGATATTCTTATGCCCCACCATATCTGATTGCAGAAAGTTCCTTCCAATAACTTCAATTAATGTGTGAAAAGTTGAGATGTACCCTCCACCTAAAATTATCACCACCACTTTATCTACATTCACGGAACAGGAAATGGCACTTGTAAGTCCCCCCCCCTATTATATGGGGGTTTTTTTGTGGCAACATGCGAACGTCAACCTAACAAGACCATATTCTATTGATTAGAAAAATGATAAAAAGGGTTATTATTCCTTCCCATCTAATATGTTTAATGTCTCATGTGACATACCCTTGCATTTGGTTTTACTAGTCAGCCATTGTAATGAAGCTGTTTGGTGATATCGGGAAGAAGACACGCTTACCTCTATTATGGTGTAACATTGTCAAGAAAAAAAAACTTGTTTCAATTTCTTTACCTTCAGATAATATCTGTTGATGTCCAACAAAACCGTAAACTACAGATAGTGTGTCGTTTGACAGAATAAGTTATTTCTGTTGTCGTTAGTGAAATCTTACCAGAAATGTCATGGCGACAATACCAAGAAATCAGTTCAGTGTGAAATTAACGGGCGGTTTAGTTTGATCACGAGACATCTACCTGCGTTTCATTTTGATTTATGTATATTACTTTACCTTAAAAGGTTTGTTATAGGTGTATACGGTTCTGTGGAAAATCCATTAATTAGGGAACAGAAAACGAACCGTAAGTGCTTGTAAATGTCATATGTTATATACGAGGAAAGCCTGTCACTCTCAAGACAGTTCTTTTCAAACACAAAATGTAATTAATACCCTCCTCTCCGTAACGCTTTACCATTCACTGACAATGGAGTGGGAGGATGAGACGTATTCTTGTAAGCTTGTAAAGTACTTAAGTAAACGAAAACGTTTTGACAGTTACGGCCCAGTAGAATTTCGAAACTAAAAAGATGTGTTGAGAAACAAATTAGAGAATCAATTGATTGTTTGATTGTTTTCCTTACAGAATTAGAATTACAAATCTATGCTTGCTCTGATAAGAAAACTGGGATTCAAGTTCCTTTCTCATATTTTGCTCGGGTGTCAAGGTTACATAAACTGTTCCTGTTGTCAGGGCAGCTTAATGTAGCTTATTAGCAGCCAAACGAGAATATTGTCTCGGGGGAGCGTGCGCCCATTGCTTATTCCACTACTTTCTAATTGACATTGGTCTGACAGTTTACAAACTCGTTGTTTGGACCCCAGAAGAACAATTGGGATAATTATTGCTGTTGCTCAGCCTGTTGAAGTTTAAAGCAGTGAGAGGGCACACTCGGTAAATCATTATTAAAGCTGCCCGATTATTAACCCGAAACAATTGCTTCCGCTTCACATGTAAACCAATGAACAATTTATAATGACATTTTCGATTTCAGCGTTTCTCACGGAAGTCGGTGAAACGTTCCTGGGACAGAGATCAGAAAGTAAATTTCTTGCCAAAACAAATCTGATCATTCATTTAATTTCATTAGAGCCGCCTCCCCAGCCCACTACCACACGGTCCAGTGGCGGATCTAGGATTTCCCAGACGGGGGGGCACCAACCCCTAAGGTGGGTGCGCCAACCTATTATTTGGCCAAATTTTTCCCGAATACTGCATGAAAATTAAAGAATTTGGACCCGGGAGGGGGGCGTCCATGGCATATCCGCCTTAGATCCGCCAATGCAGCACCCCTATATTGAGGGGTATAAACATCACAACGCATTTTTTAAAATAAATTTATTACACGCACGAGATCTATGATACACCAGCGACAGTTTTACAAAACAATTGAAATCAGGTCAAACACTCTTATGTGCTCATGTCATAGCACCTCTGTTGTTTCTTCTTGGATATTGGTGTTGAACAAAGTGAAGCGTTTTCCCGTTTCTTCCATTAACTTCAAAATCTAAATCATTGAACATTGCGGGAGCAAATCAAAATTAACCTAGAAAGGCACTTTTACACTTCAAACACAAAGTTAATTCACAAACATTTTTATTTTTTTTGTAAAATTACGACATCTGATATAAGGTATCAGCTGCATTTGAATATTTTGAAAAGAAAGTTCATCTTAATTTTTAATAATAGTATATTTTCCATGAAAGTGTTTTTGCTTCTGATTTGCAAATTGGAATTGATTGTGCCGTATCAAGATGTAATAACTATTTAGATCTAAGATTAGAGGGTAGAATGACGTTCGCAGCAAATACACCTCCTGTACTAAGGAAATCAATTCCATGGGTGTGCATTGGAAAATTGTCTTTTGCCATCGTGTATGGAAATTGTTAATCACTGCTAAAATTAATGATTTTGAGGATTTTTTGTCCTGGATGTTTTCTTCCGTGCATAGTATGTGTATGACGCAGACAACAATACCATGGACTCGCACATCATCATACGATAACTTATATTTAATCATTTTACAAGATTGAATGGACACGTGTTTCAGGGAATTAGCACAAGGCAGACAGGTCTAAAACATCGCTAATAATTTGACAAACTGACATATACCCTACAAAAACAACTTCGAGACAACTTTGAAAACTGTCCTGATAAAGACTCATATCATGATCAACAACAGGAACAATATAAAAGTGAAACCCTATGATTTCTATTGCTGATATTTTGATGGAGTAAACAGTTTATTTGCCGTATGTTCCCTCTGCATAGCCGCACTCAGGTCCAATCCATTTAGTTGGGCAGAGGCATACGCAAAACCTTCCTGATTTCGTCCACGTTTTTCTGGGTCCTTTTCCACCATGTTGACACCTGGCCATACTGTCGTATCCGTTGCAGGGAAATGGTACTGGCTTATAGCCTCTCTTGACCATTGCTGACGGATCTGAAAGTTGAGATGACAATTGGGAATATGAAAGGCAAAGATCGGCTCTTCTTAGTGGTGACGTTCACTGGGTTCACAGTGGCTTGGATAAATCTCTTGAAAAATGAGCGCAGTCTAAATTCCCCAAGAGAAGTTCATAAAATATTACTGATAATTACTTATTTCGAGGATGTCAGATAGTACTGGCAAAGGTTTTGCAATGAAAAATATTTTTTGAAGTATCCAGTATTCGCTATTGCATTTACTTTCAAAATATCTGTGTGGTAATGTAAAATATTGTCTGTATCACTCCAAATGGTAAGTATTTGTGCGCTTGCACTTACCGCAAAGTCTGTATGTTTTCATATGAGTGGAAGTGTGTTTGTTAACATTAATTTCCTACATTGCAAACATGAAACAACCTGAGCAATGATGACATACAATCACTAGCTGTGGATTCGGAAGATGTGTAAATAGAATGCTTAGAGGGATTTGACGGATACAATTACCATAAGTAATATTCGTCTCTGCGGGTTTCACGTGAAATTCCTTTGATTCATCAAACATTTAGAACATTGCTGTTTCTCACCAAAATCAAGTTGTTCGTTTTCTGAAGGAACATCGTCATAAGGCCAAGGTGCAGATAGTATGCAGTTAGCAGTCAGTTGTACGATGAAAAACGCCGAGATGAGTTTCAAGATGAATTCCATATCTGAAAATATAGATTCAGACAAGAAATGAACATTCACTGTTTCATAAGTAAAAAGCCCAAGTGTCTGTGAACCATTTTGGTATAAAAAAAACTCATATGCCATGACAAATTTCATGAACAAAAAACGTGGCTTAATTGTTGAGAGCAAAATATTATTTTACAGGTAGGAATGAAAAAGATTTGACCATTGACGGATCCAAGGGAGGGCACCAGGAACTCGCGCCCTCCCCCGGGTCCAAATTTTGTCATTCTAATGCTGTTTTGGGGGAAAACTGGCCAAAATAATAGGCTGGCGCCCCCAACTTTGCGGTTGGCGCCCCCACCTCTGGGAAATATGGATCCGTCACTGAAACATTGGCATCTAAGTTAGACATAATGGAGAAGTAGAAATTACATAAGTCTGGCCCGTTTCGGTTGTATGTCAAGAAGTTTACAATCAGAAAATCATTTTCCACGTCTATCAATTTTTCATTTGGACGTTAAACTTGGAAAACCAAAACTTATTGGAAATGTGAATTTATCATGACGCTAGTGAAATAGCAACACAGGCGACGTTAAAGTGTTTACAAACAGCTCCATTATTTTGTTCTTTCCATGTGTGTTTTGGTTTCCGCAGGCTTTGGTTGTGAGATATGATAGTTTCTGTGAAGTTTTTGACATTTTTGTTAAGGAAATGATTTTTTAAAAAAAAGATAAGGCGGAGAAGATGGCCCCATTTGTAAATCTGGAAGCCTTTACCTCTCAAACATTCCATGTCTCACAGAAACAGCTATTTGTTTGAGACAGTTGAGTTTTTCCTGAATTGGCCCGTCTGAAGATCTGCGAATTCACGTTGGAAAATGTTTTGTGTGTTTTTACTAAAATTTGAACTCATGGGTTTTAGAATAAAACCCCGTGCGACAGGCTGCTATCTGACTTTTGTTGGAAATGTCGATCTCATTTTAAGCCAGTTGATGCTTGAGAGATGCACATGTGAAGAAGTGGATTTGCGAAAACCCATTATTTCAAAGCCATTTTATTTTTTTTAAGCGTAGTTTATTGGTTTTCTACACTAATGCAACAAAACGCCAAGCAGAAACCTATCCAAATAAGTCTAAAGCTAGATCTGCCATTTCAGTACATATTAATAGTTGCCAATATGACAGTCCTAAATACTTAGTAAATGAAAACGCCGTAACCAGTGGCGGATGCAGGATATCTCAGAGGAGCGCCAACCCCTAGGGGGCGCCAACCTACTTCGACTAATTTTTCCCAAAAACCGCATGGAAATGAAAACATTTTGGTCCAGAGGGTGGTCTCTTGCGCGCTCTTTTCAAAGAGCACACCTGATTTGTTTTCTGTATGCATACTAACTCGTACCGGTGCTTTGCACGGGACAAGTTTTAAAAATGCCATGTCACACAATGAAATATAAAATATCATGTGGTGAAAGCCCTGTGATGTTCTGACATGAAATATCTTTAAATATGACATCATGAAACGTCATGATTCCCAAGTCACCAATATTTAGCACTTACCTAGAACAGATATTTTGGCACTTTATGTTGTGAATAGTACCAATGTGATTGCATTTCTTTCAATTGTTCCGTTTGCTCCATCATCTATGTATTAGTTAAAGACCAACAGAGAGTTGATTATCAAAAATAATACATTCGAGGAATAAGTCGAGAATCATTATTTTTGGTAATCAACAACACAACTGCTTTAAAGACTTTCAAGGCAACTTTCTGTTTATCAAAAATATTCACTTGTGATGATGAATAAGAAGTTGCCTGTGGAATCTGAACGAACTTCGCCTTAGTTCTACAAAGAATATATAATAAACTCTCCTTAAGATTCATCAGGCATCGTGTTCCTCACAAAGACATTCGTACCTTTCAAAAGGAAGGAGGAACCATTTGATGGTGGTTGGCGCAGACAACATAGCTAAGTAAATTAGAACTATATAGTTTTACATGCTGAAAAAATGCGCGAACAATGTCTTCTGTCTCCTAGTCTGGAATATTGTCTTTCCGGTGTGAAAGAGAAACACGAGAACATATTGATGCAAGTTCTAATGTGTAAGAGAAATGAGGAGAAGAAAGAAGAACTAAAGTTCCTCACACAAATTGGTACCTAGAGAAACTGAAAACATAAGATTTTGGATTGTCTTCTGATGAGCTGGGATGGTATGTTCAATTCCTATGTAATGAATTTGAGTGTGAAAAAAAAAGAAAATGAGCCAGTTCACAAACCGGAAATCAGTGTTTAGTGACAGTTAAGTATTTACTAGCAACCAGTCCATAGTCAAAGCACCTTACAAAGTAGTGGTTGGGAATCTCTTTTGGCCATTTTGCACGCTTTGTTTTGGACAATTTCTGTCATATTTGTACATAAGGGACAGAATAACACGTCTAAGAACCTCTTGTGGTCAAATTTGAAAAATGTCCCATTTATGACAATTCCAGGATCATTTGAGTACTTTTGGAGAGAAAGACCATCGGGAATCAAAATTTTTCTTTGTTTTGATTGATGAAAGGGTCCACTACTGAACCTAGTCTTTACAGCCGATCATCTTCAGTGTTCATTCCTTTAGGCCCACACACTAATGAACAATCGTATGAGATTGAAGTCAATTCCAATTTTGATGAGAATTCTGCATCTGTTTTGGCAGTCATTGAGTCCAGATATTGATGAGGGTGTCTGTACACATCAATGCCTGCGTGTATGTGTCATGCCCTTGCTGGTTATTTGTTTGGCTGAGGGCATGAGGTTTAGGTGTTGTGGAACCACTTGTATCGTAAATAAGTTTGTTTTGTTTTAACAACAATGGAGTGTCACTCTGTACCTTTAGGCATGCGTAACAGCATGGTATATTCCCCAATGATTCCGTCTCTTTTGTGAACTTCCTTTTCACCTAACATTGTAAATAAAATGAAAATAGGCTAAATGCCGAAGGGAATCAAATTCAGAGAAAACTAATTGCAGTTTTCACGGGGAACGGTGACTCAACTCAGTTTCACATTCTTTTACATGGAGTTCTCACTGGGAGAAGCAATAGCTGTTCGGCTGTAGTAATTTCAGATCATTTTACATTTTCCTAAATTTGTATATTTATGAAGTGTGATCAGGAATATGTGTAAGAATTTCGGAATCTGTTTTACAGATGTTATTTTTTTCGCCAGGACTGATCATGAAATGTATGGGTTTGAACACAGGGCTGGGAAAAGAAGTGAATTCTCATTATCTCCAAGACGGACATAGTTCTTCTGTTCGTATTTAATTTTCGCATTGCATGAGAACAAGTGAAGCCGTTCGGCTTATCAGACTGGTGCAGAAGAGTATGGTGAATGATGATTCCTTTTTTGCTGCCGTACAAAACGACATGCATTAATCATATCGTGCGACGGAAGCCGAACCCGCAGAGAAATGCCTGGCGGTCTGATGCCTTGTTCGAAAATCCAGTATTAAATGTGCATTAATATGATACCTAAGCCCACGAAATAATATAACATAAAAATGCCATTTATCTGCAAAGAAGGGACGTGAAATTTTAAAGAAATTCTGTAGCAGCGCATATCAATTTGTTCGGCATCTGTTTCGAAGTTTGCGGTGTCAAGCGATCGATCGAAAGCCTTTAGCACTGGAAAATGGTAATTGCTATACGATTTCATAAAATAGGCCAAACAAATTATCTCTCAAATCCTGAGGCATGCTTTGGTCAATGTTAATGTCCACATATATTTGTAGATCTACCAATTTTTGCGTTTATCCTGAAAACGTCCGTTTCTGAATCTGTATTTTTTTGGATCGGCAGTTTATTACAATAAATAACCATTCATTGCTAATAAAACGTTACAGGTTCAAGTGTATGTGAATTTGTTTTCTATACTTTTGATTTGTTGTTGGACAAAACTTGTGTATTGTCGCCTTTCTTGGGAGGAGGGAGGTTGACTTCTTTTGTCCCAAATTGTGCAGCCACTTCAAGCATGTCATCTTGACAGGGGGGAACGCATATCAACAAAAAATCGCATGTGAAGTTGATTACCATTGGCTCTAATGGGCGGTATGAGCAGAGGAAAAGGTCCGATTTAAATCTGTCAATATCCATCTGATGGAAATGTTATATCCGGATTCCAGAGTCTATTCAGAATTAAATTTAATAAATCTGTGTGAAAAGAAAGAAACTAGTTGT